>QEPC01006580.1:2307536-2323648 GCA_003113815.1 Sphenodon punctatus | reverse complement strand
CCCCCCCCCCCCCTTACTGTTGTTATTACTGGTGTAACATTCAAGTTATAGTCCGTTAGGCTACTATACATGTCAACACATGTTTTGATGTATGTCCAAATAATGTCAAATTATTGTTATGCTGACAATTCTAAATAAATAATAAATTTTAAAAATGAAAGTAAGAGGCAAACCAGGAAGTATGGAAGTATGCATGTGGAGAATAAAGAGCTAGTCAACATAATTGTTCTTGGATTTTCAAAGACCTTTAATAAAATTCCCCACAAAAAGTTTAGAGGAATCTAATCTATCATGGGTTAAGGAGGGTCTTTTCATAGATGGTTAACTGTTTTAAAAAGAGGAAACAACAGATAGGAATGAATGGACATTTTTCACAATGGAGAGTGGTAAACAGTGGCAGTGGGCTGCCCCAAATATTTATACTAGGACCTGTCATGTTGAATATATTCCATAACAATCGGAAGAAGGGAGTGAACAGAGACCTGGCGGAGTTTGCTGAGGGTCTCTGATTGTAGTCTCTCCACAGATGTTGGAGGGCTGTTGAAGTTGTGGCATGGCCCTCTATTATAAAACATTATTATTATTTATATAGTGTCAGCAATGTATCTGGCACCATACACTCATAAATTAGAGACAGATCCCTATCCCAAGGGGCTTACAATTTAGTAAAGACAAGGGAGGAGAAACAAGGGGGAGGGGAATATATGGAGGAAAAGGGACACATTCATGAAGTTGATAAGTTACAGGTGCACACGCTTAACTTGGTTAATTTACAGGGAAGTGGGGGGGAAACTTGACTGAAGGATGGGAGGAGTGACATCAATGCTGAGTCTATGCGGATGAAGAGCATGGGAAAGACCGAGGGAAGAGGCATGCTTTCGGTAGGGCTGTGCACAGAACCACATATTCGTATCTGTGTTTGCATTTGTGTTTTGGTATTCATGTTCATTTGTATTTGTGTATTTCTCCATGTTCACTACATTTCTCCCATTGCCACCAGTGTAGAAAACACAATGGACACAGGTCCCCGTGTATGAGTTATTTTGATTCAGAAGTGCATTAAGGATCTGCCAATTTGACAGGCCTATTGATTGATTGATTGATTGATTGATTGATTATTTCTACCCCACCCCATCCAGCATCACAACAGCTCGGGGCAGTTATAAGAAACGAAAAAATGTGGTTTAAACTGCTGCTAAATCTGCTACAGACTGTAAAAGGGGGACACTGCTTTGGGGGAGACTAGAATATATGACTGGCTTGGTGGAGAGGTTGTTAGCTTGCGGAGGTAGGAAAGGGGCATGGATCTGGCTTAGAGAGTATTGCTAGCTTAGGGAAGGGGTCACTGGTTTGGGGAAAGGGAAATGGGGCATCGGACTAGGTTCACGGGAGGTTGCTGGCTTGAGGAGGGGGACTGGGACATGTGGCTGGCTCAGGGAGAGTTGCTGGCTTGAGGAATTCACCATTTTCCCCTGGCTTAGCTGGTCTCCACTGAGCTGGGAATGGCTAAAGAGCTGGAGATTGCCGTTCTGAGACAGCAGCGGCCCCTGCAGCTGTGGAGGGGTCACTACAGGCTCCCCAAGCAGATGACTAAGCTGGGAATCAGAGAGCAGCCTGGCTCCAAGCTGGTTTATGCGCTACAGTTTTGGGGGCCCAGTCTGAGACCTTGGATACCACATTTTTCAGGAAATTTTGGGTTCACTCAAAACACGAATACACAGCCCTCATATTTGTGTTTCAAATATGGAACCATTAAATGTCTTTTTTCTGTTTGTGCATTTTTCAGAAGGGATTTGAAGGTTGGGAGGGAAGGAACAGAACAAATAAATTCAGGGTGGGAGTTCCAGGCATGGGGAGAAACAATGCAAATATTATTTGAGTGCCAGAGGAGGAGCGAAGCTCTCTAGTGGAAATGTGGTGGGAAACAAGTGGAGAGAGATGGGGTAGCAAGGCCATGAAGAGTCTTCAAGATAGGGCTGAAATGAGAGCAGGTGCTCTTGTTCCATTGGAAAATACTGTAATGTCAGCTGCTACACCAGGCAGTGGGTGGCGCCTGAGCATCTGTACCAGAGCAGCCAAGTCTGGGAGGACTGAGAGCTAGAGGGCTGAGAGGCTGAAAAAAAAGGGGCGGGGAGTGGAGCTGAACATGAAGAAGGAGAGGCACGGCCATCTTGAGAAAAGACTGAAGGAGTGCCTGGAAGGGTCAGTGTGTGCCAGATCAGGAGTAAGAAGCCCAGCAGCAGAGACTTAAGCTAGTGGTGCCGTCTGCGAGCAGAGAGCAGTCCCAGGGGAAGACACTGCTGGACCCTGTTGCAGCACAGACGGATCAGAGAACCCCCGGTGTGGAGAGCTGAGCTGCTCAGACAGAGCCAGGCCTGGCCAGCAAGGATTCAGATACTTGTACGCTTACATTGCAACTGAGCAGTCTGGGACGAATTGTGGGAAACACCTCCGGAGGCGGGGTGGAACCCAGAATGTTTTTGTGTTCACTTGTAAACTGTTGTGTTGCTGTTTACCTATTTTTGTACCCTGCCCCCTCCCTAGGGCCTACTGGCCTGTGACCATCCCCTTTGCCTAACCTAAATACTTGCAGATATTTCCTCGTGGTTAAGTCTCTTGTACCAGTGTTAGAGGGCTCCCCAGTGTTAGTGGGGAGTCTGGTACAATACCGACCTTTCAGGAGCGCTTTCAGCATTCATCTGTATTTCCTGTTTCCACGCTTTCAGTCCCATCAGTATCAGCGCCCATGATTTCTGCCGTGAATCAGCTGGGATTAGCCTATCAGTAATTCTGTCTTAGGAGGAAGGTGCATGGCAGAGCTGTGCCACAAGATGGCAACTGCCATGAAGAACTCCCAAAATGGCCACCAACAGGAAGTTGATGTGGTGGGGGCATGGCTACCAGTATAAAGAAATCCAGCACAGGAAGCAAGGGGAAGTTTGTTCAGGCTACTGAGTAGGACATATCTCCTGAGAGGCTGCCTGGAAGAGGTTCCTAAAGGAAGGAGACCTGGACCTGAATAAGAAGCCTGACCACAAGACTAAGGCCGTTTTTCAACCCGGTCAACTTGCGACCGGAAAAGCATTCCCGTCCCTCTTCCGGGCGTGTGATTGCCGGGAGTGTATCGTCTGATCCCGGCTCCCAGCATTTTTTCAAAACAAGCACGGGCATGGCCGCAATCATCTAAAAATGGCCTAAGTTGATGATAGCTAGCCAGTGAACTGTGTGTGGCTAAGCTAATATTATGTGATGTACTTTATTCTTCGCTGAGACTGGCTAGAGGTCTGGTGCCATGTCTGAGAACTATAAACTATATGCTGATTCCCCAAAGTGACTATAAACTATATGCTGAATCTGATTCCCCAAAGTGACTACTGGAATTATCTGGGCCTAATCCTGAATACACTCACCCATGGTGAGGGTGGGACCCTGCTACAATCCTATAAAATATATATATATATCCTATAGCTAACTATATAATGCCTTTTAAGAAACTAACTAGCTAACACTATCTGTATAATATGAACACTGGGAAGACAGACACACTAACATAGGTCCTTTTTACATGAGATGCTCCCCCACATGGACACCCATTGTCTACATGGGGGGACATCCTGTGTAAATGTGGGGGTGCATGGGTGCATGCTCCCACGAGCCAAGATGTAGTATCAACATGAAGACATGCATTCCGGGGTGTTGCATATCAGAACTGTAGTCCAAAATAATATGGGCTACAAGATGCCATTTTGCTCTATGGCGAGGTGCTTATTGCCACGCATGCACCTTATCTGGTGATTGTGTTACTGGTGTGGTGATATTCCATTTCTTGGTATAAGAGTTTTATCTGTGCCTCCTAGGACTCCCTTGCTGGGGGGTGGGGAGAAGGAACTAACACAGCCCCCGAAACTGACTGATTAAGCGTCTACTTGACCTCCCGATTATTTGTTGGCTGCCCACTTGTGTGGCCCCTTGTCAGGAAGGGGAGAGAGATTAATGCCGCCCCCCTCCCCGCCCAAGCATCTACTGGGCCTCCTGCTTGTCCTACCCCCTCTGCAGCAGCAGGAGTTACTAATGCCACAACACCTGCCTTCTCATGCTCCTGCCTGCCCACCTGCTTTGTCCCTAGTTTGCTCTCCTAGCCGCCTTGTGAATGTCACCAGCGCTGGGGCAGGAAAGTGACCAGTCCAATTTAAACTGCAGCTGAGCCTGATCAAGAAAGGATCTGTTGGAGTTTAATCTCTGTGTAGTTCCAGTAAACTTGCCCCAGCGCTGGTGAAATTCCCTAAGCGGCTAAGAGATGTTTAAACTGCAATTTTAAAGCCCCCTCCTGTATGCTTCCCCCAGGAGCATGTAGAGGGGGTGGGGCTCAAGAAGCAGAAGGCTTTGTGGGTGGGGATGTTGCCACAAGTCCAGGGCACCAAACTTCAGCAGGGCCTGGCTCTGCCTCCATCAGAAACCAAACAGCGGCTGCAGAGAGAGAGACATGGCTCCAGATGGCACATGAAAAATAAACTAGCTGCTAATTCCATATGCCTGTTCCCACATCATCATTTCTAAGGCTGATTTTAGCCACTGTCAAAAGTCTGCAGAGTGATTAAAACAGGGCTTTGAATCAGGTGGTGGAGCAGGTGAATGCAACTTTACAGAAAGTTCTAAAGGTCACCTCAGGGCTCTCTGAATGTGCCTGAGCAGGGCGAGGCAAGGGATCTTCAGAACGTGGCTGCTTTCAGCTCCACTTGTCTTGAGAGCGACTCCAAGCACCTGTGATGATGATGATCGATTATTAAGTATTTATATAGCGCCAGCGATGTACCTGGCGCTTTACAGAAAATAAGGTAGACACGGTCCCTGCTCGATAGCTTACAATCTAAAGACGGGGGGAGGGGAGACAGGGAAGGGGGAACAGAGGGAGAGACAAGAGATGCGACATTCATGAGGATGCAAGAACTCAGGTACACGTTCTTGGCTTGGTTACAGTAAACTGGGAGTTTACAGATAACAGGTGGAGGTTAATCCTGGGTGGGGATGATTAGCAGGAGTTAGGGAGGGCAGAGTGGAAGAGGTGGGTTTTGAGGAGGGACTTGAAGGTGTGGAAGGTGGGGGCAAGGCAGACGAGGGCAGGGAGGGAGTTCCAGGCGTTCAGGGCAGTGAAGCAGAAGGGACAAAGGCGGTTGGGGGAGCAGGGGAGGTGTGGGAGGGTGAGGGAGGGGATGGAGGAGGAGCGGAGTGCTCGAACAGGGGTTCAGAGGGAGATCCGGGCAGAGAGGTAGGGGGGAGCGAGGTTGTGAAGGGCTTTGTAGGTGAAGATGAGGAGCTTGTGCAGAATATGCTCAGGAAGAGGGAGCCAGTGGAGAGAGGAGAGGAGAGGCTTCACATAGTCAAAGCGACAGGGTAGGTGGATGATCCTGGCAGCAGAGTTTTGAACAGAGATGAGGGAAGAGACATGAGAGCAGGGAAGGCCAGCGAGGAGGAGGTTACAATAGTTGAAGCGTGAGATGACTAGGGCATGGATGAAAGTTTTGGCAGAGGAGACAGACAGAAAAGGGAGGATCTTAGCAATGTTGTGGAGGGAGACGCAGCAGGATTTGGCAATGGAGTCGATGTAGGGTTTGAAGGTAAGGTGCAAGTCAAAGATGAAGCCCAAGCTACGGGCTTGGGGGACAGGGAGGATGGAGACCCCCATCAATGACAATTCACAGGGAAGAGGGAGAGTTCAGTTCAATCCTTTTGGGAGGGAAGATAAAGAGTTCAGTTTTCGCCATCTTCAGTTTGAGTTGGCGTTGAGACATCCAGACAGAGATATCAGAGAGACAGTTGGTGAAATGAGCTTGAACAGAGGGGGAGAGGGAAGGGGTGGAGAGATAGAGTTGAGTGTCATCAGCGTATAGGTGGTATTGGAAACCGTGGGAGGCAATGAGTTTGCCTAGGGATTGGGTGTAGATAGAGGAGAGGGCCAAGGACAGAGCCTTGGGGAACCCCGACCGAGAGGGGTAGGGAGGAGGAGGGGGAGGAGTTAGGAAGAGATACATTGAAGGAGCGGTCAGAAAGGTAGAAGGAGAACCAGTTGAGGACAGAGTCCCGGAATCCAAGGGAGTGAAGCAATTCAAGCAGGAGCGAGTGGTCAACAGTGAGCAGCAGAGAACTCAAGGAGAAGAATAGAGTAAAGGCGGTTGGATTTAACCACAAGAAGATCGTTGGTGATCTTAGCAAGAGCAGTTTCAGTAGAGTTAAGGGGGTGGAAGCCAGACTGGAGGAAGTCAAGGGAGGAGTTGGCAGAGAGGAGGTCGAGGTAACGGGAGTAGACAACCCGTTCAAGGAGTTTGGAAGCAAAAGGGAGGAGCGAGACAGGACAGTAATTAGAGGATTCAGAGTGGACGTTTTGAGGATGGGGGAGACAGTGGTGTGTTTAAAGGCAGAGGGGAAGGAGCCAGTAGAGAGGGAGAAGCTGATGATGTGGAGGAGGGGAGGGGCAACGGTGGAAGCAATGGAGGTCAGGAGGTGGGAAGGAATGGGGTCCAGGGGACAAGTGGAGGGGTTGGAGGAGGAAGGCAGGGAGGAGATTTCCTCAAGGGAGGCGGGAGGGAAGGAGGACATGAGAGAGGTGGGGGGGAGGAGGGAGAGGGGGGAGTGGTAGGGGGAGAGGACTTGGAAGCGATTTCCAGGTAGATCTTGTCAACAGAGGTGAAAAAGACAGCAAGATCCTGAGTGGAGAGAGGAGAGGGAGGAGGAAAACCAGGGGTTGAGAAGGGAGTCAAAGGTGGAAAAGAGGCGGCGAGTGTCCCAGGAGCAGGACTCAATGTGTGAGGCATAGTACTGCTGTCTAGCGAAGGAGATAGCAGAGTTGAGCAATGAGAGGCAGAATCTGAAGTGGAGGAAGTCAGCGTGGTAGTGGGATTTGCGCCAGAGGCGTTCAGCAGCCCTGGTGCAGGAGCAGAGATGACAAATGGTGGGAGTGAGCCAGGGGCAAGGGTTACGGGAGTGAGCTGGCTGGGAGGAGAGGGGGGCAAGGGAGTTGAGGGTGGAGGCGAGAGAGGAGTTGAAGGTGGAGATGGCAGAATTGGGGGAGGAGGAGGAGAAGACTGAGGAGAGGAGAGAGAGAGGAGGCAAAGTTGTGGGGCACAATGGCCTGCAGATCGCAGAAGGGACAGGAAGATGGGGAAGAGGAGGGGGAGCAGTGGGAGAGGTTGAAGGAGGATTAGAGCCCTTTCCACACTTGTGGGTATGGTAATTGTCTGGGGACTCTTCAAAGTCAAGCCCAGGATTTACATTTCATGTCTCAGATATTATCAACCAAAATTACTGCTCCACCTTCTCTGCAGGAAGTCAGGTCTGTTAAGTTTATCTCCCCTGTTAATAATTCAAAGGGATGGTGGTGCAAGACTAGAAGAGCCTTTCTCTAAAAAGTAGGTGTAATTTAGTGACTAATCTATTAGTAAACAAACACGTTCCTGAAGAAGCATTTCTCTGGATTTGCTTAAACAGCAAAAAACAAAGAGGATGTGTGTAACTTACTTTGCTACCCCATAACAATAGATAGTGATCACCTCCCTTTCAACATGCAAGCAGAGTAGTTTGCTAATCCAGCAGATGTGGAAAGAGATACACCCAGTGGCGGTGCCAGCCCTAGGGCACCTGAGGCACTGCCCTACCGGTCGCTCCACACCCCCAGAAGAGAGAGAGCCTGGTACTTTACCTTTAAACCCTGGGTTCCCCCAATCCCCGGGCTTCCGGCAGCACTGCGGTGCAGCTGTCTCAGCCGTGCCGGGACTCCGAACTTCTGGGTTGGATGATTGCGCATGCGCTAGCCACGTTGCTTGACTCTGTGCATGCGCAATCATCTGTTCATGTTTCCAATGCTGAATCCTTCAGGTGGAGTGTGGACGCGCATGGTGAAGGGGAGGGACTGGTAGTGGGGCCGCAGCGAGGATTACACTGCACCACCAATGAAAAAAACAGTCACAAGAGCCCACAGCCGGCGGAGCCCTGCAAGGGCAAACTTTTAAACAATGCGTACTGGGTGGCTAGGAGCGCCGTCCAGCGCACATACTGGGAACGCGTGCTAGCCACTGGGGGCAGGCTTTCATGCAGGCTAATGGCTCACAAAACCCGCATGGCAGAGTGTAATTGGGGATGAAGCCCTTGGTGCCTGGGGGGAGGGGTGGTGTGGACTCGGAGTCAGGGGAGGGGAGCATAGCATGCTGTGTTGTGTGTGTGACTGCGTGGAGTGGACGTGATTGGCTGGTTGAATGGAGGGGAGAGTGCTTGTGTGACTGTTGATTTTTAAATTTAGTTCAGAGTGTCTCTGCGCGGGCTTTTCCTCTCACATGGTGATGAGAGGGTGGGGGCTGCCTACTGCAGAGACTGAGTGAGAGAGAGACTGAGCATATATAAGGTGATCCCAGGTGCCATTTTATCTCTCTTTGACTCTTTCTGAGAGTGCGATCAGTTGCTCTTCTGAGAGTGAGTTTTGCAGTTGGCCATCCTGGCTGAAACTGAATCTTTTTCACACCACTGTTAGATTAGATTACCTGATTTATTTAGTATTTTATTATTTTTAATAATAATAATCATCTCAAGGAAGCAGCTGCCACTCCCCCTGCAGGAAATTTGGGGCAGTGCCCCCCAAAGCACTGCAGGGGCCACCCCTGCGGCTTTAAGCTGTTTAAAAAAAAAAACGTGCCACCGCTTATGACAGCTACAGCAGCCTCTGAGCTGCTGCAGAGGCTGCTGTAGCTGTCACTGTGTTCTTCTCCCTTCGGGGACCCACCCACTCTGCTGGGAGAGGGACTGGGTCCCCGAAGGGACAAAAAGGCTGCTGCTTAGCGACCCAAACAGCGTTTTCCTATGGAAAACACGATTTGGGCAGCTGAACTCCTCCGTCCATAGCACGCATGGGACATGCTGTGGAGGGAGGGGCTAGCCTTTCCATTGCGCTCAGTAGGCACAATGAAAGATCTCGTCAGGGCGGTCGTGCTGACAGCCCTGGCAAGATAGCTTGACTCGGGGAACTGAGGCAGGGAGCAGGAGATTTTTTGTTCCCTTCTTGGACATCAGGATGGCTTTTGACTCAGTGAGTAGGCCGATCCTGTGGTCCAAATTGAAAAAATTATCTGTGGAGCCAAGGTTGTTGGCCCTGATTACTCCTGTATGCCGACTCCAACTTGGTGGTTAGGTTGGGCCCGCAGGAACATATCTCAGAGGAGGTCCCAGTTAAGTGCGGAGTCAGGCAGGGTTGTGTGCTTGCACCCACATTATTTAATTTATTCTTCAATGATGTGATCCCAAGCATGGCTTTGCTTCAATTTTTCCCTCCCCGTTTGGCCTCGTGCTATATGGCCTGTTTATTATTTGCCGACAAGCTCGCCCTATTGTCTCAAACTCAGAAGGGATTAAGTAGGCAATTGGATGCCTTTGCAGACTATTGCAGGGAGAATGATTTGGCTTTAAATCTTGCCAAATCAAAAGTGGTCATTTTTGCCAATTCCCCCAGGACAAATTGGTATACCTGGAGGGTCGAGGTTACCTAGATCCTCCAGGTGAAAGAGTTCAAGTATTTGGGGATCACGATTCAAGCAGCAGGGGGATGGAAAAAACACATCGAGGGGGCCATGTTGGCGGCTAAACAATCTGCTTTTGGTATTTGAAAACAAAAATCTGTTTCAGGCAGAGTAGAGTTCAAGTTGGTCCTACGGGTCTTTAATGCCAAGTCCTCTGCTCACACCCTTTATGGCACGGACCTTTGGGCACCTTTTACTATCTCCCACTTGGACAGAGTCCAGTCAGCTTTTCTTAGGGCGCTCCTTAGGGCCCCGGGGGGAACCCCGGGGGCAGTCATTTGCCTTGAATTGGGCCAGCGGAGGTGGCTCTTTTGGGCTTGGGTTAGGGCCCATAAGTTTTGGCTTAGGTTCCATGACCCATGGCAGAAGGGGTTGTTCCCCCATCTTCAGGCGGATACCTTTAGAACCCGGTGGGTCCAGAGGGTCGAGGCCCACCTCAATAGACTGGGTTTTTTCCGCCCTTATATCCTTTCTAAGGAGCTAGGGGCGGTGTCAGTAGAAATAAGGCACCGGTGGGAGGATGTGGACCTGCAGGAGGAGAGGAGCCGGGTGGCAGCCTCTGTTCACATGCTCCACTATTTGAGGTGGGCCCCACAGATTGACAACTTAGCCCATTATTTGGCCAAGAAGTATTCCGCCAGAGGGAAGTGGTTGATGTAAGATTTAATGCCCTTCCAACGAGTTTATGGGAGGGCAGACTTTCCAGGGTCCCTTTTATGCAGAGAGTCTGCCGCTTCGATCAGTTTGAGGTCGAATCTTCCGAGCATCTGTTATTCAAATGCCACCTGTACAATCAGCTGCAAGCGGGGATATTGGGGCCTCTTTTCCCTAGCCACTGCTCATGGTTTGATGAGAGGAGATTTGTATACTTGCTCAGAGATGCCCACTTTGACATCACTGCTGCTGTGATGAAGTTTTTGATTGCTGCAATTAGTAGGAGGCATCCATTTATTAACTTTAGACCCTTAACACCTGCTCTGGAACTGGTGGGGGTGGTTGAAGATTAGAGGGTCCTTGGAGGTTGGGGGGCCTTTTGGGGCCCAGGCATGTTGGAATACGAGGTATGTAATTTTGGTTCCATTGTTTGCAGTTTTGTGTTATGTGTTGGTTATGTGTATGTAAGTCTAGCAATGGCCTATGGCTATGCTATTGAATAAATATTGATATTGACGATGGTCAGGGCAGAAAGGTCATTAATGAAAGCAAAATAAACTATCCAGTTTTTTTCTTGCTTTCATTTCAAACCCTGAAATTGGCTAATATTAGCCTTTTCCTGGTCTTTCACTTTTGTGAGTATACACTCCTGCTGGGAACATTTCCCAGGGATCAGCCCTCCCCTTGAATTGCCAGGACTAAGCCCTGGTAAGCACACACACACACATCCCCCGCCCCCAAGTAAGTCCTGTCAGTCCGAAATGAAAACGCAGAATCAAGACAACTTACCAGAATGGATCCTATAAAAGATGCAGCAAAGAAGAGTTTGAGTTTTAGAGGTTGGTCAATTCCAGGAGGAGTTTCTACTTTGAAGAAGATGTAGTAAAGGGCACTTATCACCAAGAAAAGCGAAATAAGCAACATGGATGCTCTTGGTGCCAACACAGCACTGTTCACTTTGTTGAGATGGACTGAGTAGAGCAACTGATGGGAACTTGGCTCTCCTAACACACTTCAGATTTTGAGATGTCTTTCCTGTTAATATAGCTACTGCTAGAGAAGTTGCCTCCACCTTATCTGCTACACCTTGATATGATGATAGGATAAGAAGATGGTAACCCAAATACACTATACATGTAGGTATTAATTAGAAATTGTTAAGACCCAGTTTGGCACAACATCTTTTTTTGTATTTCCATACTGTGCAATCACCACAGTCCTGGAGTAGATGAAAGTGATATCACTTTTAATGACTGGATGCTTCTCTCCCTCATTCTTTTCGCAAGAGGAATTTTCAAGAACATCACTTCTCTTGTGCTTCATGCTTCTATTCTTATCCTCCCAACTCCTCCAGTTGCAAAACAGGGTGGAGTAATTTTATCTAGGCACTTTCACGGACCTTGTAACTCTGAATGCTGTCAAGTTTGGATTTATTCTCAACTCCTGTGGAAAGGGGTTTTATGGCCAGTTTGGGCCTTTAACAACTCTGTACATTCCCTATTTGTCTGCTGGTTTATCTTAGCATGGAGGTTTATTCTCCACCCTTAAACCCAACCTTTTCTTTTCTTTTCTTACATGGAGTTGATGGGGGGAAAATAATAAGCATTTCAAATATTTAACAGGGATAAGAAACAGATGGAAAATCAGAATCAGTTTCAATTGCTGTGGATTTCAATTGGATCAGAATTGGAATCGGTTTGTATTTTGTTCCCATTGAAGTCAACTGGAAATCAAACCTATTAATTTCAATGGGCACGGGCATATCAGTTCTTTCTCTGGAATTGGATTAATCTGAAGCAATCAGAAGCAATTTCTTATTCTGATTTTCCCATTCCTAATATTTAAATACAATGAGTGGTAACAGATGTCACATGGTGACGTCCTTCCCACCCTGAGGAGGGGAGGGCTTCCCTCAGCTGGGTACGCTCCAGCTGTAATGCAGCTGCTATTACAGGCAGTCATGGCTTACCACCATGGCAACCTCCCTAATGCCGGTAGGATCCGGACAGGGAACATACATTCCCATCTGACTCGTTTTCTCTGCCCCGGGCAAATGGCAGCCAGGTGCAGACTGTGAACACAGCTCGTACCAGCCCCACACTTTCCGCCTGGCTCCTACATGGCTATGTTAGGAACCAGGCCCACATCTTACAGGCCGGAAACAGATGGCCCACTGTGGCACTGGCCCAGCAAGACTGAACTGGGCCTAACTGGACCAGCATCATGTATGTTTTTACCCAATGACAGGAAACAAAGTGCAAAGTGATGTACATAGGGGAAAATAACCCAAACTATATATTCTAAATATGATCTACAATGCTGGGTTGTAAATTAGGAGTAACCACTCAGGAAAGGGATCTTGGAGTCATGTAGACAATACATTGACATCCTCAGCTCAGTGTGCAGTGGTGGTCAAAAAAGCAAATGGAATGTTGAGAATCATTTTGAAAGGAATAGAGAATAAAACTGAAAATATTATAGAACCATAGAAACTTAGATTTGAAAGGTACATCAGAGATCATCTAGTCCAACCCTCTGCTCAGTGCACAAAATCCACACCTACAGCATCCTTGACAGATGGATGTCCAGCCTCTGTTTGAAAACCTCCAGCAAAGGAGAGCCCACCCCCACTGCCCTAGGCAGTCTGTTCCACTGTCAAACAGTTCTTACCATTAGGAAGTTTTTCCTAATGTTTAGCTGAAATCTGTTTTCTTGTCATTTGAGCCCATTGGTTCTAGTCCTGCCCTTAGAAGCAACAGAGAATAAGTCATCTCCATCTTCTGTGTGACAGCCCTTCGTATATTTGAAGATGGCTATCATGTCTCCCCTTAGTCTTCTCTTCTCCAGGCAAAGCATACCTAGCTCCTTCAACCTTTCCTCATAGGACTTGGTTTCCAGGCCCCTGACCATCTTTGTCGTTCTCCTCTGAACCCATTCCAATTTGTCAATGTCCTTCTTAAAATGCGGTGCCCAGAACTGGACACAGTACTCCAGATGAGGTTTGACCAGTGCAGAATAGAGTGAAACTATTACTTCTCGTGACCTGGACACTATGCTTCTGTTAATGCAGCCCAAAATTGCATTAGCCTTTTTAGCAGCTGCATCAAACTGCTGACTCATGTTCACATGTACTGCTGCCAACCCAGGTATCACCCATCCTATACTTGTGCATTTGATTTTTCTTACTTAAATGCAGAACTTCACATTTATCTCTGTTGAATTTCATTTTGTTAGTTTTGGCCCAGCTTTCCATCCTGTCAAGATCAATTTGAATCTTGTTTCTGTCTTCTAAGGAGTTAGCTATCCCTCCCAGTTTTGTGTCATCTGCAGATTTGATAAGTATCCCCTCTACTCCTTCATCCAAGTCATTAATAAAGATGTTGAATAATACAGGGCCTACGACCAAGCCCTGGGGCACCCCACTCAAAACCTCCCTCCAAATTGATGGGGAGTCATTTATGAGCACTCTTTTGGTCCAGTTCTTCAACCAGCTGTAAATCCACCTAATCGTAATTTCATCTAGCCCATGTTTAACTAGCTTGTCAAGAAAAATATCATGGGGGACTCTGTCAATGCTTTGCTGAAATTAAAATATATTACGTCCACGGCATTCCCATGGGCTTCTAAACTAGTAACTCAATAAAAAAAGGAAATAAGATTAGTCTGGCATGACTTGTTCTTGACAAGCCCATGATGGCTCCTAGTAATTACAGCATTGTTTTCTAAATGCTTACATTGTAATGCCTCTATATAGATCTACAGTATGACTGCGCCAGGAGTATTCTGTGCAGTTCTGGTCACCCCATCTCAAAAAAGACAGAGTGTAATTTCAGACATTACGAGATCACAGTCAACCACGGTGAACCACACTTAACCCCGTGGCGGGGCCAAAGAGCCCTGAACGTCTGGATCGGTGTTCGCCAGATGTTCACCATAGACAATCACCAGTAGGGGACAAAGCCAACCACCCTTCCAGAGGTCAGGACCAGACCATCTCCGGAAGGATGGTCAAAGCAATTCCCACTGGGAAACCGCAAAAAGTAACGACTAAACGGCAACCACCAGCCGGAAGCACGCAGAGTCGCTGCCAGGCACTGAGCAACAACACAGACCAGGGAGGGAGATTTAAAGGGCACACAGCAGCAGGGGAACGTGGTGGGATGGAGCAAGGCGGAAGGGTAAGGAGAGCAGAGGGCGAGCAAGCAAGCAAGGGAGGAGGAGGAGGTGGTGCTGGAGATGGAGGTGGTGACGGAGGAGCAGCAGCCGTTGGTAGGCCGCCCCAGAGGGGACAACTGGCCAAGGGATGGAGGCACCCCAGAAATGGGTAAGGAGAGCGAGGGGGGTGGCACAGAGGGGGGTGCCTGGTGGGAGGGGGGAAGGGAGGGGGGCTGCGGGGCCGAGGGACCCAGGCAACTAACACCCCCCGTTATGACCCACAGACCCGGAAACAGGCCCGGGAGCCAGAGCCCCCTGAGGAGACAGGCAGAGGAGTAGGAGGAACAGGAGGGCACATGCGAGAGGTGGCCATACCATCGAGGGGGGCAATGGGGCCACAAAGAGACCCAGGACTTTATACGGATTTGGGGGTCCCTGGAGCACCAGGTGGAACTCACGGTAAACATGCAGAACGAGCATGTCTACAACATGATAGTGCAGGATATAGAGGTGGTGGGTCACCACAGGACAGTGGCCCAATGCCACTCCAAGTTGAAGGAGTGGCGATAAAGGGAAAAAACGGCAGTCCGTGTTGGAATTTTATTAGTGGTCAAAAATCAAAAACAGCTTGAATTCTCAGTAGCAACAGATTAGAAGTAATCAACACCTTGGAGATTGTTTCTAGATTAAAATAATCTACTTTATTGAGAAATACATTGTGATAGGAAAGGCCTATCCCTAGATCTTACTAGCTAGCTGCCACCAGCATGGTGGCCAGTCATGTTGAAGGTCAGAAAGAGAAGAGAGGAATGGAGAAAGGTCAGGAAGAAGGAGCAAGTCCAGTAGGAGCTTCCTGGGCACATCCCACTTGGGAGGGGGCTTAGAAGCAGAGATCAGGAAAGGTTAAAGTGACACACACTAACTCACTATCTCTACTCCCAATGCCCCTAGCGGTCATTAGGGTTTGTTGGTGCAAAAGGTTGATGCGATCTGGAGCTGTTTCTCCAACAGTCCAGACACGGAGCACAGACCGCCCCCTACTATGACACCCTAGACTACATCCTACACATGAAGGGCTCCATAGTCACCCCACAGCTTGTGGGGAGCACCGTGGTCCAGGGCAGGGAACGGGCTGACGTACCTCCACCCCTGGCAGCCCCGCACAAAGGCACCAGCTCTGGGGGCCCAGCCCGCCAAGAGGAATGCCCCGGGACCTCAGGGAGCAGCAGGCCCCCTTCGTGCACCAGCACAAGGAGCCCACACACCCAGTCCGACTCTGGAGGATCTGAGGCCAGCACACTGGTCACCCTCAGCCAGTGGATGGAGGGGGAGCACAACCACACTGTGGGGCCAGCCTCAGAGGGCTCCGAGACCGACATAGAGGATAGGCAAGTGGCTAGGAGGGGGAACGGACCGTAGGGGGTGGATCCATGGGTGGGGGTCCCCACAGGGTGCAGGCCTGTCCCCATGGCCCCCAGAAACCCCGGACCGCTGACAGGGGGTTGGGGGGCACCAGGGCTCACCCGGGCACAGAACAGGGGGCACAGGTGCAGCAGGCCAGGCACCAGTTGTCACGGGGAAACAGGGGGTCACATACGTGTAACACGGGACTACATGTTTGGTAAATATGTGATACCAAGGGTTTCACATGGATGAAATGTTACTGTAAATGTACAGTATGTAATGTTACAAGTTCCACATGTTGTAATGCCAACTCTGAGAACAGTAGAACTCAAATTACAGCTC
>QEPC01006580.1:2285017-2307052 GCA_003113815.1 Sphenodon punctatus | reverse complement strand
TGACAAGAAGTTTCATTGTGGCACACTTGAATTAGCCAGTGAGAGAAACTGATTCAAGAGAACTGTGCGCAAGGGAAACTGAGTCACTCAAACCCGGTAAAGTGGAGGTGCGGACTCCCCAACCCGTGACACCGGTGCTAGCACGCAGGGAAGGGGGGGCGATGGGACAGGAACCAGGTCCATGCAGGGCTACCACAACCCACCCCAAGCCGTTTCCCAACAGGTCATGGTGTGCCCTGGCACACAGGACCATCCAGTGAGGGGGATGGTGGGGAGCAGCCGCCGGCACAGCCGGAAGACCAAGGTGAGGCTCCACGGTAGGGGCACACCAGGGTGGGGGGTATGAGGGAGGGATGGCTGGGGCACAGGGGGTCTCCGGGGGGAGGGCACTGGCTGCCTCCCCGCCGTGAGGCCAGTCCACCACCCGCAGCACTGCAATGGGACAGGAGGCATGTGCCAGGGCTGTACTAACGCACCCCATTGTGCACCCCAACAAGGCAACCAGCAGCGATCCCACCAGCTGAACCCGTACCCCTGGCATGGTGGATGTAGGTGCACAGGGCTTGGGTACGGTGCCAGAGGGAGGATCAGGTGGTGTAAATTGTCCAGAACACTGCTGAGCAGGGGGAGCGGATCATAGCGGCCATCAACCGCATTAAGGCAGACACGGAGAGGGTCCTGCAGCAGGCAGAGGCCAGGGACCAGAGGCTGCAGGGGGAGGTGCAACTGGAATGGAGGCAGGAGCACCAGGAGTACAACAGGCAGGTGGAGGCAGTCAGGCGGCTAGAGCAGGTCATAGACAGGATGGTGGCAGAGCACTCGCACAAGATGGATCGGTCCCACGACATTAGCATGTCAATGCTGCTACATGCAGGGACCATGAGCGCATATGTGATGGCAGCCACTCTGCCAGGCATCCTGCTGGCCCCCGTGCCTATGCTGGGCCCTGCAGCACCCCCACCACCCCCTCCACCGCCCCAGTCACCGGCACGCCCTCAGGACCCATGCATCTGCCTCCAGGTCCCACCAGGCCTCCAGAGACAGAAGCCACCCGGGGGGATCCTCCAGCACCGGGACCATCCCCCACCCCAACCCCACCAGCCATCCCGGACACAGAGGCCTCCCAGGACATGGTCAGGGACACAGACAGCGGGGGTGAGGGGAGCTTCCAGAGTTCCATGCCACCCACAGGGGGACCGAGGGGATGGCCCAGGAAGCTCCAGGGTCGGGGGGGAAGGGGGAGGGAGAGGTAAGGGTAGGCACAGTGCAGGGGGGTAAGGAGGAGGGGCACATGGGCACACTCAGCACAATAAACACACGGGTGGAAATGATCTCTAAATGTTTTTATTGAGCATCTCTGTACAGTGGTTGGGGCCAGTGGGATACCCACGGGCATGGGCAGGGAGGGTACAGGTGGTGGCCACAGAGGGGGGGGCGGAGACCTCAGGCAGCGGCCTCTCTGGAAACCCGCCTCACCAGGGCAGCTCGGATCCACTTGGCGTAGCGGTACTCCCTCGGGTTATCGGCAGTCACGTAGAGTGGCACGGGTCCAGGTGGGCACCGGGGCATGGGGAACTCGAGGCCGGCCCCATCGGTTTCACACACATCGTACAGCACACAGCAGGCACCAATCATGAGGGCCAAGGTCTCTACCGTGTAGTCCAGTCGGACTGCTAGGCACCTTCAGCTCTGCTTGAGGGTACCGAAGGCCCTTTCGACCACAGACCTGGAGGCACAGAGGCGAGCGTTGTAGAGCGCCTCCACGGGGTTCCTGGCAAGTCGGCGACTGGGTATGCCTTAATGAGCCATTGGAGGAGGGGATAGGCTGGGTTCCCCAGGATGCAGGGGGGCATCAGAATCCCCGCGATCCTGATCATCCCCATGTCCGCAAAGTCCCCCTGGTACATCCAGGCATAGAGGGGCGAGATGGTCAGGATCCTGGCATCGTGACTGTGGCTGGAGTAGATGTCGATGAACCAGCTCCGGTGGTCCACTACCGCCTGGAGCTGCAGGGAATGGTACCCATGCCAGTTGACGTATTCCACGGCCTCCCCATTGGAGGGGTGGAGGATCTCAATGTGGGTGCCGTTCATGGCATCCAGACAGTTGGGGAAGCTGCCAGTCATGAAGCCGTCCATCACGGCCTCCTGGTCCACGAGCTGGATCACGCGGTCCAGGAGCACGCCCTCCATGGCCTCGCAGAAGTCCCTCAGGATGCTGGTGACGGTGCTCACCCCAACACCAAAGTGCTGGGACATGGACCGGCAGGAATCAGGTGTTGCCAGGGCCCAGACTGCTATGGCCATGCATTGGACCACGGGAATGGGGGCCCGCATGGGGGGGTGTTGCCGCTCCAGCCAGGGCATAAGCAGCTCTGCAAGTCGCAGGAGGCAATGCCTGTCCATCCTGAAGTGAGCCCTCCAGGTGGTTTCGTCCCAACAGGCCAGGGCCCTGGCCCACCACCCGTGCCCACTCAGTGACCCAGATCCTCCGTTCAATGGGCATAGAGGGCATTGCTGTGCGTCCCATGGCCTCCTTCCTCCAGTGCTGGCCACTCTCGGGTGCAGCGGAGGACCTGGATACCCGCAGGGACCTGAGCCTGGCCAGGGAGCGCCTGCGCTCATGGTGGGCACGCCGGGCGGCCACAGCACTCCTGGCCATGCACAACTGTATGTGGGCAGCCAGTTGAATCACATCTGTGGAGATGCGCATGAAGTCTGCATGGGCCCGGAACCACTCTGCGCAGATGGCCAGATGCATCCTGCATGCATCCCTCCATCCCGCATCCATGGTGGACCGTGTTCCTGGTGCAGTCCGGCACGGCCCTCTATTTCCTGAGGGACGGTCCCGCCCCATCTCCTTTTCCCACCCTTGCACCTGTGTGGAGTCCCCCTGTGTGGCAGAGACAGTGTCTGCTCTCTCTGTGTGCAGCCTGGCCTCCTTTACAACCTGTCTGGTGGAGGGGGGCCCTGCCCTGGCTGTTTCCTTCTTCGGCTCCGTCCACAGGGCCCGTGGGTACCAGCGCTCGCATGGGGTGGCATATCACTGCCTGTTGGAGCTTGGACACCTTCCATGGCCCCCTGCTGCTGACTATGGCTTATCGGAGCCCACAGGAGCGGAGCTGGCAGCACTGTCTGGTGTGTGGTCCCGTGCTGATGTTCAGGTGGGGCTCGTCGTGCAGGATTCATTTGAGGCCTACTACCTCATCGCCCACCACATGTCTATGCTGGGCTACCATCAAGGCATGCTTCAGCGGCCCCACTATGTGCATCTGGTGGGCCACCCTGCCCCGGGACCCTTCGTGACCCCCTGCAGCTGGCTGTGAGACCCCCTGTGTCTTCGGTGCCCTGGTTGCCGGCCACGCTGTGTGCTACCTCCCTGCTGCCTGGGGTCGCTTTCCGCTTGCTCCTTTCTGTATTGGGCTCGCTGCTGTTCCACCTGGTTCTGTGGGTTCCGTTGCCCTTGCCTGTGTCTCTGGGCCCCCTCCTCAGGCACCCCCTGGCCATTTCAGTCTGTGGTGTTACCCTCCATGGCAGGCCCCTCCTGTGGCACTGTCCTGCTCTTAGAGCCAGCTACCAGTTCTCCGGGTGGTGTTGTCATCCCTTGTCTGGCCGCCCACTCACCTGTGCCCATGGCCCTGACCTCCCCCTCCCCCCCCCCGCCCCATGAGTGCCTCTATGACTGTGCGGGTCTGGGGGGCCCCGGATTGTGCCTCCCGGTTTCCTCTTGTGGGGGGTTGACTGTGCAGCACATCAGTTCCAGTTCACCTCCATCCCCATCAGCGCTTTTGCACTGGTGCAGGGGATCCCTGCCTACCTCCTGGACCTGCCTCAGACCGCTCCAGTGCCATCCCCTACTTGTTTGCCCTTCCCCTGTGACATTGCTCTGTCCCCATGGGGACCCCTGTGCCTTGGACTGCCTGTGTCACTGTTGGGTGGCCCTTGCTAGCACTGGTGGTGGGGTTCTGGGTGTCGTTTCCTGGTCCGTCCCCGTGTTGGCCCCCTCTGCTTCCTTGGCTCGGGGCTCCCCTCCCCCCCTTTGTCCGTCGTGCTGTGTGTGTTGGCCATCCCGGTGTGCTCCTCCCTTTCTTCTTTTCCCATTCCGGTGTGTTTGCGCCCAGGCGTGTGCTTGTGTTATGTGTTCCACTGTGTCCTCAGTTTCCATGTGCCTGTTTTGTGTGCCGCCTCGACTGCTCTTCTCCCTCCTCCCCCTCCCTTCCCGCTTCCCTTGTGTGGGTGTTTCCTTTAGGTGCTTTTGGCTTCCTTTGCCCTCCATTGGCCATGTCTGCCTCCCACCCCGCCCTGGTGTCTTCTGGATGTTCTGACCATGGCCCGGAATTGGCGTCATGTCTGTTGCACTGCCCCAGGCCATGGTCCGTCTGTCCATTTCCCTGCTGTGGTCCCGCTCCCATCACGTCTGTTCAGGGCTGTCATGGACCACGGGGGTGGGGGGTTAGCCAGTTTGCCACCATTGGGAATCCACTGTGGCAACCCAGGAGCACGTAACATCTGAAATTACCCTATGACACTGGAAACATCTTTATTGCATTGTTTGACCTTGAAAACATTGGGTTGGACACCAAGATTAACTTTGTACCATACTTAGAAGAGGAGATGCCAGTCACCAAAGAGTGATTGTCGCAATGTTCAAAGATGGTGCCCTCCCACGTTCCGTGCACCAAATGGTGAAGTCTACCCAAGCTTTTTTTATCTTTTCACATGTGTTTTCTTAAGTACAGGTGGTTACCTTACTCAAAGGAGGTCTATGCCAGGGACAGGATTATTAAGGCACATTACTCATATACTCCTATTCCTCAAACCTACGTTACATAATAATAATTACTATTCCCCCAGTAAAACTAACTTTCACAATCAATACAAAATCATCTGATACAAATAGCAACAACCTAGAATTCAGTAATTTTGAAAACAATATATCACTCAACACATTCTTCATACCTCACTGATCTAAACTTGCAAAAAAAAAAATTATGACAACTGAAATTAAATATAGTCAATATGGCACTCACTATGTCAGTGTCAATTATAAGTACTTAGTATATATTTTAATTTCAGTTAAGCTGTAATTTTATTTTTTTGCGCGTGTAGATCAGTGAGGTATGAAGAATGTGTTGAGTGATATATTGTTATCGAAAATGGTTGAATGCTAGGTTGTTGCTACATGTATCAGATGATTTTGAATTGATTGTGACCGTTTCACTGGGGAATAGTAATTATTACTACGTAGGATAGGTTTGAGCAATAGAAGTGTATGAGTAATGCGCCTTAACATTCAATTTGCTGTTCTGTTCAAATTTGATATAATAATCCCACTTTAAATATTAATTAGTTTTTTAAACCATAGGTTTCTTGATTGATTGGTCTTTTCAAGGGGTAATTTCAAACGTGACGGGCCATTTGGCCCAGCACACTGAACCCTGGACTGGGATCCATCTCGGATCCTGTTCCATGATCAGACCGGCCATCCTTTAGACATGCCAGCCTGATTGCTAATGGGGATCGGGGAGGAGGCGGGGCTGCACAGTGCAACATGTAGCCGCACAGCCCCACTCCTCTGTGCTCCCTTTGCCAGCCGCCCTCAGGGAGACGGGCGGGCGCAGCGGCCAATGTGACCGCTGCACCCGATCCCATACCGCGGTCAGGGCCATGATCCAGGATGGGCCAAAGGTAACAGATGTTACTTTTGGCCCATCCCGGCTCGTGGCCATTCTAACCACGGTTCTGGCCCTCAGGCCAGCCTGAGGGCCAGAACTGTGGTCAATTTGATCCTGGCCGAGTGTTCACTGTGGTGAACATCTGGCCGGGAGCAAACAGACGTTCCTGTGATCGCTGCCACCACACAGAATCCCCTGGAATTCACTGTGGTGAGCAGTGATTTCATAACATCTGAAATTACCCAAGGTGTTGTACAGGTTCCTTTCAAGATGAGGACTGAGACATCAGAAATGATATATTCAATTATAGTTCAGGGATATTTGAACTGTCACTTTCAAGAGATAGATAAATCAGGGAATAAAGAGAATAAAAAACATAAGAGGCCCGCAGAACTGCTAAAACATCATGTATTAGGAGATATGTGGAGATTTAAAAATCAAGGGGTATTTTCAGATGTTATGAGATCACCGCTAACCACATTGACCACAGTGGATCCAGTGTGGTGGCAGCGATCTCGGGAACGTCTGTTTGCTCCCGGCCAGATGTTCATCACAGTGAACACCCAGCCGGGATCAAATTGACCACAGTTCTAGAGGTGAGGCCGGCCTCACCTCCAGAACCATGGTTAGTTTGGCCACGATTCGGGACAGGGCTGGGAATGGCCATGGGTAACAACTGTTACCCAGTCCCATCCTGGAATCAGGCCGCAACCATAGGACAGGATCGGGCATAATGAGGCTTATTTAGATTGTTCCTCTCTAAATAAGCAAACAATTAGATTAAGAGGTGAAATTTTTTTATTTATTTTTTAAATTACAATATTTTTACTCCTCCTCTCCAACATATAGTAGTTCAAGGCAGCTTACAAGTATAAAATATTTTTAAACCATACAAAACTATAAAAAACTATAAAAATTAAAAAATCACTAAATAATCAACCAAAATATCAAAAGGGGGTGCCACAGAATAAAAAAAAAACCTCCCCGCCACCCTATCCTCCCATCACATCACCCTTGTCGAAGGTCCAACGGAACAGCCAAGTCTTACAATAACGACAAAAAGAGGCGAGGGCCAGGGCCACCCGGGCCTCTGCCAGAAGGGAGTTCCACAGCCTAGGTGTGGCCATATGGAAAAGAAGAAACCCAGAACAGCTAGGAAGGTATTAAGAAATAATCAAAAAGAGGGGGGCTGGGTAATCCAGATTTGTATTTATATCACTAAATGGCAAAATTAAGAGGAGTCGTTTTCTGGTATCAGAATGACCCTGAGATACAGGGTGTTTTCAGATGTTACGAGATCACAGTGAACCATGGTGAATACCCACCTGTGGTCACTGTGTCTCGAACGTCTGTTTGGCGGCCGCCAGATGTTCGCCACGGTCAATACCCGCAAGGGATCAATTTGAACCACACTTCCCGGGCTAGCCGGGAGAATGTCCCGGGAAGCGTGGTGAAAGAGATCCCCAGCGGGGACCAACAAAAAGTAACATCTGGTCAGGTGCCATGGCCCAGGATCACCGGCAGGATCCCGGGCCATGGCAAATTCGGCTGGATGCTGCGGCCTCATTGGCCCCGCCGCCCACCCGTCTCCCCAGAGGGCGGGCGGCGGGGAGCGTGGAGGGGGCGGGGCCATGCGGCCGCACATTGCGCTGCGTGGCCCCGCCCCCTCTCAGATTCCCCACCGGGATCCCTCGGCACGTCTGATATGGCGTGACGGGGTCACCCCGGCGGGGAATGAATGGGTTGTTTTCGGTACGGGGCCAAGCGGCCCCATAACGTCTGAAAACACCCACAGTGGGTTTCTTCTGAAAAAGATCTATTGGAAATAAGGGACTTTAAGGAATGGAAGGATCATCCATTTGCTGGGGCTGCGTTTAAAAGCATGGGTTGGCATAATGAAGAAATCTAAATTTGGGAAGGAGAACTCTCCTTTTTCTTTAATTGATTCTAGATACGTAAGAGAGAAGAAACTGGCGGAACAAATGATTAGTAAGTTAAACAGCAGGGGGTATATAAAATTTCTCAGTCATTAAAAGAGAATCAATTTAAACCAATATTGGAAATTGAACTAATGAATATAAAAACTGATAATTTGGAATATAATCAGCACAAGAAAACAGAAATGAGTATATGAGAAATCCCCACAAATTAAAAAATACAGTTTTTTAGAGCACTCAAAAAAAAGGGGTGGGAGGGGGTTTAATTTCAAAAATATAGAAACAGCTAATTCAGGTATGGTTTCCGGAATAGAACACTTACGTTGACTCTTGGGGAAAAGAGCTTAAACTTAAGTGGGGAAAGAAACAGGAAGAACAAATATATAAGCAAATGCATTATTGTGCTCATTCATTGGAAATCAAAGAGCCACAGATCAAAATGACATTATTTTATGACACCAGAAAAATTAGTCAAGTGCAATAAAAAGAAGAGTAGTGTATCCTCAACACAATGCTGGCAGCATGGGTGTGGTGAGAAGGGGACTTATTTGCATTGCACTTGGCAATGTTACATTGTACAAAACTTCTGGAGGATTATTTGGAGATATATTCAAACAGTAATGGGGTTAATTTTGCCATTTACTCCAGAGATAGCTTTGTTGGGAATTTTTCCCAATATTCCCTTAATGAAATACTATAAAGATACTTGTGATTTAATGTTGCTAGCAGGGATTTATACAGTGGCCGGAAATTGGGGAAATGCTATCGGATTGAATGAAGAAAACTGGCTACATAGAATGTGGTTAATGTTCTCAATGAAGAAGGTACAAGTTGGTTTTGGTATTCGGTATTTTGAGTTTTATAATAAATGGGAGATAATATGGAGGCAGCTGATGAAACAGCATGATTCTGTGATAGCAACTCATTACTTATATGAAAAGTGAATGTAATACTTTTTATCATGCTCTTATTAAAGCATGACAATTATGGACAAGTACTATATGTAATGAAGAAACAGTGTTGGGTGGTTGTCGTCATTTTCAAAGTATATAATGTAGTATTTAAACGAATATGTGGATTATATTAATGGATATACTTTATATTTGTTATGTAATTTTAATGTATTAAAAATAAAAACATAAAAATAAATGATATATTCATTCTGGAGGAGGTTGACAGTCACAATTAATATATTGTCCTTGTCCATAAACTTTTTTTTTCTGTGTAAATTCATTATTTTATGCAAGGATTGGCTGGATTCACCAACATAGTTTCTATAGAGGCATTTAGTGCATCAAGTGAATTACACTACATGGTGTGATTGACATCAGTAGGTCCCTTGTATTTTGAATGTTGGTTCCAGTAGAGTTGGCAATGGTTGTATTAGAGACGTGTTTGTGGGTTTTGCAACTGTTGTTTTGGCAGTGTCTTGTTCCTGTTTTGATAGGAATGTTCTGGGGAGTAGGCAGTCTTCTCCTTTAATGTTCTGAGAGGTTGGGGATTATTTGAAGAGGGGGTTTAGGAAAGATTTCTCCCACGGTCTGGTTCCCATCAAGTATGGGTTGTAGTTGTTCAGTGTCTCACATAATTTTCTGGGTGGGATGGCTGTTGACTGTCACAGGGCAGGGCTGTCAGGGTGTAATTTGCTGCGGGATTATGGCCCAATCATCCAATTCAGTCAGGGAATTAACTCTCTTTGCCTTTATTTCTAATTTATACAAGTTATTTACAGTCACCACATATCATGTACCAAGCTCAGCTTTACCAAAGTCCCAGGCTGGCTCCCTCAGTCATGCACTCTTTGAGTTACCCAATCCTCTCAGGTAACCTTTAGCCTGGTTACTAACTACTGAGCAGGGCCAGCCCCAGGATTTGCGGGACCACGAGGGGCCATGTGCGAAGTCTTGGTACGGGGCCTAATTTGCATAATTTAAATTGTTTCCCCCACATTTTTATTGCATCTGTAAATTAATTAGCTTACAAGATACTGTGTGGATGAATTGTGAAGTGCCCATAAGTGATAATGGTAATAGTCACATGAAATTGACAAATGGTAATAAAAACCCTGGTTTAACAATCGAGCAAACTCCCTCCTACACATTGCTTGTAATGTGTGAAAGACTTCTGTCACTTTTATCCCTCCACCCTCAAAGAGAAGACAATAGCTGCTGAGAACAACTGGATCATTAGGTGATGAGATTTAAAGTAGGGGCGTGAAACTGACACCAGACAACAGTAAATGGTAAAGGGCATGATAATGGTAAAGCACAAAATAATGATAAAGCGCAACCGTTAGTGGAATAGGGGCAATGGTGCAAGGGGGCTCAGCTGCACCTGGGCCCTGTGAAGTTGCTGAGCACTTTTAGGAAATGATCATTGGGAAAACAAACCCAATTTGGTAAAACTGCTTAAGAATTAGAGGTGTGCACCAGGGGCCCATGTCATTTTTGTTTTCATTTTTCATTTTCGTTATTTAAACTGTCATTTTTGTTTTTGTAAATATCAAATTGTTTTTGTTTTCACTTTCATTTTTGTTTTCCATTGGTTTCAATGGAAAACACATTTATGACTGTAACGTTTTTGTCTTTTACTATATGTGGCTAAGACCTGGAGGAATTGTACTTCCAATGGAAGGCATTATATGTACCAAATTCCAAAAAGATTGGCTGAAGTAATCCAATGTTATAAGCAATTGAATTATTTTATTTTGCATAAATCTTCATATACATTCTTAGGTGTAACTTCTTTGCCTCATATTTAATAATGATGAAAATTGTCAAGTTTATACCCCTTCACATATTCATTATCTCTGCCTACTTTTAGAAGGATTGGATAAAGGGTCCTGGTGGTATAAGCAATTAACTTAAAAATGTATGTCTGGCTGTAACATCTTCATAGTCCAACCACTGTACATGAAATTTGGCAGGGCTGTATATCACACTTTCAGGATTGTCTTTGCCAAATATCTGAAAGATGTAATAAAGCTCCCCAATACTATATGCCTGCACAGCATATGCAGAGAAGGAGCCTATGCCAGGGATTCTCTTATGTGTCACTGTGATACAAGATCGGTTGGTGATGCCAATTGACCAGTGGAAATGTCAACCAAATATCCTCATTCTGTGCTGTGACTATCCCAACATATCTCCCTCACTTGTTACTGGGAAGTCACAAGCATCTGTTTAGGAAAGAGCCAATAGAGATTCTCTTAAGTCCTCTATCACAGTGCTGCAGGATGTGATTGTGATGATAATTGGCCAGCATGGCTGTGTAAACTATGTCTCCTGATTTCTGGGATGCCATCTCCAAAGTTCCAGTTATGTCCCTTCTATGCTCTCCTGTGGGCCACCCCCTATGCCCGCCTCGAAGCCACTACCAATTGGTCCTGTAAATCTAGAAGCATGCAGTAATTGGCCAGTGAATGTGTCTGTTAGTCTTTTGGGTTGCTCCACATCTGCCCTCCTATGGTCTCTCTCCGCCTGCCATGCCAGGTGCCTGCCTCTGACTGGCACTGCATGTGCTGCTATTTATCTGAATAATGGTCTTCAATGGGACAACTTCAATTGCTTATACAATTGGGTCCCTTTATCAAATTGTCCTGTAGTTTGGTAGAGATGACAGGGAAGATATATGATACATTCCTGCCAAATGTCTTGTAACTAGGATGGAATATACAAATGTTACAGCTGGAAATGTACTTTCAAGTTAATGACATACCATCAGGATCCTTTGTCCCATCCTTCTGAAAATTGACAGGTGTGTTAGGATTGTGGAGGGACATAATATTTACAGGATTAATGCACATTGGATGGAAGATAAAGAAGTTGTAGCCATTAATGTGTATGGAGCTTTTCTTAAAATCATAATGTTCAATTGCTTCTGCAATTGGTTCCCTTTATCTAATCGCTTCGAACATTGGCACACATCGTTCCCTCCATTGGAGCTACAATATTCCCAAGTTTCATCAGAATTGAATAAGAAACAAAAATTATATAGATGAAAATATGTTTTTCAGTTTATTCCCTTTATTTCAAAAGCAAAATGTTTTTATTATTATTATTATTATTATTATTATTATTTATTTCATTATTATTTGTTGTTGTTTTCATTATTGCAACAATGATAAGAAAATGACAATTTTCATTATCGTTATTGTAATAACAAAAATGATATGCACATCCGTATTAAACATTCTAATTACCTTGCTGAGTGGCTCATTTGCAAAGAGATCCAAAGCAAATTAATGATAAAGGAAACACTTTGACATGTAAACACCTGGTAGGCTTTGTTGTAATGTTTGTTTATATTAGATCCCAGACAAGGAACACTCAGGAAGGCTGTAGTGGGAGATCCCCCAACTCCTCAATGTATGCTGAGAGATCAGAGCAACGGCTGCTCTCTGGGGCAGAGAAAGCATTCATCAAACCACTGGTGTCTCCTGTCCAGCTAGAAATCTGTTTGTTTTCCCTCTCTCCCTGTCTCCATTCCATTCAGGAAAAGAGCTGTATGAAACACAATGGGAGCTTGCAGAGAGAGAGAGAGAGAGAGAGAGAGAGAGAGAGAGAGAGAGAGATTGGACAAGTCCATATGCAGAAGGGATTATTAACCAGAACCCTTACAGAGCTGTTTGCAGGATTTCCATTTTCCCCTGCAGTCCACTCCTGAAGGAACTGGGCATGTTCAGTCATGAGGAGATTTGAGGGGAGACATAAGTTTTCAAATCTGTCAAATGCATAAAGAGAATAGAGATCAATTGTTCTCATTGACACAGAGTAGAGCAAGGAGCAATGGACTGAAGTTGCAAGAAGGAATATAACTGAAAAATCAGGAACAGTTTTAAACTATAGGAATAATAGGGAATGGAACAAGTTATTAAGAAAGTTTATGGACTCTAGGGATGTGCAAACGTGGTTCGGATGTTCGAAGTTTGGCCCGAACTCAGCCAGTTCGAACGGCCGAACCAAATGCCCGAACCGAACGCAGAAACTCCCAAACAGTTCGGGTGCATTCGGATTAGTTTGAAGGGCATTCAGGCAGGAAAAAACCTGACTGGCAGGCCCAGGGAGGGGGGGGTCATCTGAGGAGGGGTGGAGAGGCTTGGACTAGCAGCCAGGCTGCCCAATCACCATCCCTCTTTTCCTCAGACCACTGGCTTGGCAGTCTGCAATTGGCCACGGGCTAAGCTGCACAGAGCCAATCGGGCTTGTGGTAAGGCAGGTGCAGCAAGTAACAAAAGTAATTGCCCTCCCCCCCTTCCATATCATTCTGCGATAGCCACTGATCCTGTCAGCAGGCATTTTCAGAACTCTCCCTCTCCCAGCAGTTTGTGTTCCTCCCAATCCATTGCCATCCTCCTCCTATTTCACCCATTTTCACACATTTACCTCTGTAGTTTCATTTATTTAGATTAGATTAGATAGATTTAGGTGTTATTTTTATTTTTTACCCTCCCTGTGTTGTTTCTCCCTCCCCTCCATTGAATTCTTCCCTCCTCCCTGTATATATTCCATCCCTGATTCCTTTCCCCTGTTTTTGGATTTATTTAGAGTAGGATTAGATTGATTTAGGTTTCATTTCAGTTTTGTACTCCTCCCTGTGTTGTTTGTGTGAGCTGTCTGTGTGTCCCCCCCCCCCACATCCCTGTGTGTGTATATATATGTATAGACAGATATTAGATAGTTACTATAGATAGATAGTTATAGGAGTTAGCTTAGTTATAGAGATAGATAGAGATAGTGTGTAGTGTAGTTTTGATATTTTATAGTGTGTTTGTAGGACTAGGCTTTTGTAGATATTAGATAATATTCCATTTAGAACCATAGATTTTAGAATAGTTAATAGCAGTTAGAGTTAGTGTAGATATATATAATATTAGAATCCAAATTTGAATAAATAAATTTTAAAAATATAAAATCTTCGTGTGCATTATTTGGGTGGGAGAAATGAAAAAGGGAAGCAGGAGAGGCCGGTTTTCTGCCCGTTATGTGGGCAATGGGACACATGGTAGAGGTGGCAGGGGCCATGCCAGCAGAGTGGCAGGCATCAGCAGCAGACCGAGCCCATCACCACACCTCAAACTGCACAGGCCTGAATTTGGGAGACAGGCTTCAGAGGTTCCCAGCAGTGGCACTAGGGGTGTGGTTCAGCATCGCCTCCTGCCAGCGTCATCCACTGCCACGCATGGCACTGGAAGGCCTGCAGTAGGTGCTTCAGGATCAGATGTTCATCATGGGCCACCAATGTCCCACGTTATTGATGTGATCCCCAGCAGTCCAGGGCTGGTGGATTCCACCCCGGCTGCTAGAGGCAGGGCCCAATCCCCAGGCAATGGCAGCAGGGAGAGGAGCAGCAGTAGCAGCAGCAGCAGCTATAGGGGACACAGGGAGAGTGGCAGCAGCATGGGCAGTCGATCAGCCTCAGGGTCCCAGTACTCCCCTTCATGGGACATATCTCAGATTGGGGACAGTGAGGCAGACACTAGTCCTATGGAGGAGATGGCTGGTGCTGAGACGATGGCTGTCCCTCCGAGAGCTGTGTCACCACCATGTTCTGCCCCACCCATCAGCGCTGTCAGTGGTGCATCACCCAGTGTGCGCCAAAAGGCAGGAGGGGGCAAAAAATCCTCCCTATGGGCGCATTTTAAGCTGGTGCAGGTGGATGATCCCAGGGAGGTGCACGGTTGTCCCTGCCCGATGGCTTACAACCTAAAAACAGGAGGAGGGGAGACAGGGAAGGGGGAACGGAGGGAGAGACAAGGGATGCGACATTCATGAGGATGCGAGAACTCAGGTACATGTTCTTGGCTTGGTTACAGTAAATTGGGAATGTACAGATAACAGGTGGGGGATAATCCTGGGTGGGGATGATTAGCAGGAGTTAGTAAGGGCGGAGCGGAAGAGGTGGGTTTTGAGGAGGGAACTTGAAGGTGTGGAGGGTGGGGGCAAGGCGGACGAGGGCAGGGAGGGAGTTCCAGGCATACAGGGCAATGAGGAAGAAGGGACGAAGGCGGTTGGGGAGCAGGGGAGGCGTGGGAGGGTGAGGGAGGGGTGGTTGTGAGGATTAAAAGTTGTGTTAAATTGTTGTATGTAAAGTGCTCTGAGTGCCATGGCAGGGGGGTTCTGTATAAAGATCATTATATATGTGCGTTGTGGGGTATGTAGAGGGTCTCTCCGAGGGTAGGTGGTAGGGAGAGATCATGGTGTTTGTTTGTTATGAGGTCTCTACAGAAGGTCTCTGACCCTTCCCACACAGACACTCTAACTCTGATAAAATGGGTGTTACATTTTATTATACATGTTGCAGGGCACCCATAGAGCACACCTGCAGCCATGCAACATGTATAATAAAATGTAACACCCATTTTATCAGAGTTAGAGTGTCTGTGTGGAAAGGGTCAGTGTGGCTGGTAGAAGGTGTTCACGATATATTTGTGTATAATATGAGGTCTACAGAGGGGCTCTCTCCTTTTTGTGTAGGTGATAGGCTGAATATGTGCATGGTACTTGTGTGTATTTTAGGGTCTGCAGAGGGTCTCTCCGGGTGTAGGTGGCAGCAATTTGTGCCCACATACTGACTTATGTGGTTAGTATGTGGTCAGCTAAGCTAGAACTAAAGTAAACAGTAAACACTGTTTAACCACAAGTGTAATCAGGACCAAACTGTTTAGCAGTACAGGACAAAAAACCTAGAACAGCATTTAGCTACATACAATGCTGTTAACACCAGAGATCCACCTTGCTAATGTGAACTAGTCTTTGGAGACTGTGTATGTATTGCAGGATGCTGAAGAAGGGGTCTCTGTATCCAAATACTCTACGGGCCGGGCTGCTTTCAATGGCTGTCTGTTGCAGGAAGCACTCGGAGGGAGCATGTGTCCATGTGTGTGTGACAGCATGTTGCCAGGGGTGCTCAGAGTCTGCTGTATACTGTATATGCATACGTTCCCCATAGATACCCACTCTGGGGGGAGCGGGGAAGGGGGTGTGTGAAAGCCAGAGCTCAAGCTGAGCCCAGCAAACCTACCCAGGGAATTATCCAAGAAACAGCATCCAAGCAGCATCCAAGATGGCCAAAGAGGTTTGAGTCAGGAAGTCTGTGATGTGGGGTGGAGGGACGCTGAAGGTGAGGAATGGAGCAATGTTAGGAGGTGGAAGCAAAGGCTGGAGGCAAAGGCTGGGGCTGGCGTGCAGATTAGAACTTGAAATCTGGAAGCAGACGCAGTGTGTAGGCTGGGAAATGACCCAAGTTTCAAGTAACTATGTTGAGTTGACACTTAGTGTTTCCTGCTATGGACTTCTACAGTGGTTGGTAACCCATGCGGAAAAGCCTTCCCCCTTCTCTCTTTTTTGTGTTGGGTACATTTTGGATGGCGTCCTTAGAGAAGGTGGGTTTTTTACTGTACACCAGGATACTCTTTAGTTACCAGTGCTGTTAGTGGACACCATGGTTAGCAATGAATTCATGTTCAGTTATTCTGATTCTGATATTGATAGATTTCTGGATCCTTCCTCCTTTTTTGATGAGAAGGATATTACCTCTAATGGAAAATCATGGAGACAATTTGCAGATTTGAAAATGAAATCAATGAAAATTGAACTTAATTCAAGGACGCTAGGAGAGTATGTTGCTATCCCAGTGTTTGGAGGCCATGGCGGAATGGATGCGGCAGAGCAGACTGAGGCTCAACCCCGATAAGACGGAGGTGATGTTGGTGGGGAGAGCGAAGGAGGTAGTGGCCCTCCTGATTGGGGGGGTTCGCCCTCCTATAGCTCAACAGGTCCGGAGTCTGGGGGTGATATTGGACGCGGGCCTCTGCCTGGAGTGGCAGGTGGAGGCAGTCGCTAAGGCTGCCTTCCGCCGGTTGCATCTGGTGCGAAGGCTGCGTCCGTTTGTCTCCGGCCCAGACCTGGCCTCCCTCATCCATGCCTTCGTCACCTCGAGGCTGGACTACTGCAACACGCTCTACGTGGGGCTTCCCTTGCTCCTGGTTCGGAGGCTGCAGCTAGTGCAGAATGCGGCATCCTGTCTTCTTATGGGGACGGGTCATCAGGAGCACATTACACCTGTGCTCCGGACTCTGTACTGGTTGCCAATAGCGTGCCGAGCTAGGTTCAAGGTTTTGACATTGATCTATAAGGCCCTTTAAGGTCTGGACCTTCTTAGAGGTTCCCCACATAAAGCGGGGGGCCACAATGGAGAGGACATTCTCGGTGGCCGGGCCGCACCTTTGGAACTCCCTTCCGGAGGAAGCTCACCTGGCCCCAAGCCTGTTGATATTCCGGCGGTATTGTAAAACCTGGCTGTTCGCCCAGGCCTTTGGGGTGGTGGGGGGAGTGGGTTAGGGTTTTTATCTCCCCTACCCTGTTATTGTCTATTGTTTTAATGTATCCCGGGGTCCTGTATTTTTTATGTATTTTAAATTGTTTTATATTTGGTTTTATGCATATTTTATTGTTGGAAGCCACCCCGAGCTGTTCGCAGGAGGGGCGGAGTATAAATTTGAAAAATAAAAATAAATAAATAAATAAAATGTTAGAAATCAAAGAATTCCTAGAGGTTTGAGAGTCTTGAAAGAAGCAGGCTTCCCTCCCCACCTCCAAATAATGAAGACTTCAGGAATAGATGGACACAGATCTTGAATAAATGTGGATATGACCTTATGGTCTTAATTATTGAGACATCTGAAAAGGAAGTGCAGAGAATCCAGGAAGAACTTAAAAAGGTGGGGAGTAATGTGAGAACCTTGTTAGGAGATAAGAAATTATCTGAAAAGCTTCATGGATTGTCAGAGGATCTGGATAAAGAATATAAGATCTTGAAAGAAAGGAAATTGACCAAATTTCAGAGAATCTTAGAGACTATGAACAAAACCAGGTCACTTGGAAAAAGAGCACTTCCAAGATGAAGTTGAACAAGTCAGTGAATTTTGATTTAACTGTAAGTGATGATGAAGGTGGGAGTAGATTAGAGGATGAGGATATGGAAAAGTCTATGGAGAAACAGGTTGAGCTCAGGGCTAGACCAAAACAAGGATCACTGAAGGAGTTTTTTGGGGGGCAACCCCCCAGGAGGTGGCAAAACAAAAGGATGTTCCAGGGAGAACAGCCATCTTTACATCAAAGGAAATAAATAATAATACACTTATAGTGAACCTATCCAGTCAGGATTTAAATGATGTAGAAAAAAAGAGTCTTAGAGAAAGGATTATCGTTTCTACCTACACCAAAATATGACTTTTTACGTAGGATTGAGTTGTTTAAATTTTGTACGTGATTGGTTTAGGACAGGACCTGAAGAGAATAGTGTTTTGAAATTTAGACCCAAATCCACATTAATTCCACCCGTGACTAACCCTAGAATTAAAATCTTTGAAGAGCGCCTGGAGGCAGAACTATGAGCCATTAATAGTGCACCAAAGAAAGTCTGGGGAAATTTGAGTAAAGCTGAAAGGGAAGTCTTGGAATCACTGAGTTGTGATTCGAGGGTTATCATTAAACCAGCTGAAAAAGGGGGTGCAATTGTCTTGTTAAATAGGGGCATGTAGTTTAAAGAGGTCAAACATCCACTGGATAATAACTTGCTCTACAAATAAGGATTTTATACAATTAGTGAAGAAATTGCAATAGTAATACATGAAGGGTTAATGTTGGGTCAAATTACAGATGCTGAATCTGGGTTTTTGTTGGAATCAGAAGGAAGGGTGCCTTTATTTTATATACTCCCCAAAATTCATAACAGCTTGACAGATCCTCCAGGATGACCAATAGTGTGTGGGAATGGCTCCCTGTTGGAACCCTTGTTACAGTATTTGGATTCTTTTTTGAGACCTTTTGTACCCCGTTATAATTTTTCCTTAGAGACTTGCAGGACTTGTTAAGCATTTTATCCAATTTGGATCTACAATCAGTGACTGATGGGCTCATCTTAGTGACCATGGATGTGGCATCTTTGTATACTAATATTCCGCAGGATGCTAATATTCCACAGAATGCAGCATTGAAAGTAATTGAACACACTTTAAATCAGAGGGTTTCACCTCATAGCCCGGGCACTTATTTTTTGATGCAACTGGTGGAATTAGTATTAACAAAGAATTTATTTGAATTTGATGGGCAAATCTTTCTACAAATTAATGGTGTGGCCATGGGCTACATGTTGGCCCGCCCAGTTGACTAACCTATATATGGGCAAATTTGAAAATCGGTGTATTTATGACAAGAAGAGAAATATTTTTCTGTACAAACGATATACTGATGATTTGATTTTTATGGATGGGTAGTGTGGATGATTTGATAAGCTTTCATGAATATCTAAAGAGCTGCTGCACTAATCTCAGGTTTGATCTCCAGTTTGATAGGAGAAGGATAAATTTCCTTGATCTAGTCATTGAATATAATGGGGAGGATATATGCACTAGGACATATAAGAAGGGTACAGGTGTGAATTCATTACTTCATTTTTCTAGTATTCACCTGAGACATTTGAAAGAAAATCTCCCCTTTAGTCAGTTGTTGAGGATTAGGAGAAATTGTAGCAGTTATACAGTCTTTCTGGAGCAGGTCAACAGGCTCATGAGAAACTTAAGAGAATGAGGGTATCCAGAAAGGGTTTTGAGGAAAAGTTTTTTCAAAGTCATGCATATCCCGAGACAGTCCTTATTTCCCAAAAAGAGGGCAGCTATGCAGAGGTAGGTGTGCCCTATTACGTTCAGGCCGGGATCTATTGCGATAAGAAAAGCTATCCTGAAACACTGGCATTTGATTAAGAATATCCCTGGATGTAAAGAGCAGCCTGTGTTTGCATACAAAAAGACCAGATCAATTTTTTGTGGTCGAATGTGACCACGTGCCAGAAAATAACCAAGGGAAATTAAACAACATCACCTACAGTTAGATGCCCAATTTAAATCAATGTCCAAATTCACACTATTAACTATTGTCCCAACCATCCTACATTTCATTTCCTCTCTGCCTGACTGTAGCCTTCCATCGCTGGTACTGTGCAGATAATAATAATAATAATGAAAATCCTGTGTCCCTCCTCCCACTCATCTTAAATCACATGCCATTAAATACTCTGCCCTATTTTCATACTCCTAAATCACATGATAACAAATATTCTCAGTTAGGGCTGTGCATGGGGTTAAGTATTTGTATTTGTGCTAGGGATCGTGTCCATTTTATTCTCTGTAAAGCACCAGATACATTGCTGGCACTATATAAATGCTAATAATAATAATAATTAATAATATGCATTTATTTGTATTTGTATCCTTGCCCATGTTCACTGCATTTCCCCCATCGTTGCTAGAATGTATCAAAGGCTGCAAAAAGAATGCTCTGCAGCCAGACTGCATGTTTATGAGGTTGACTCATGACAGACCAAAAGGTGTACAAATTATTTCTGTACCTGAGAAGGCTGACCTGGTCCATCCTTGTGCAGAGAGGAAGGAATAATTATACTTAAACCATCCCCCTTGACCAATGTTTATCTAAACTGATTTTTAAAACTTCCAATAATGGGGAGTCCATTAGGGATGTGTGAACAGAACAGGGTTCAGATGTTTGGCCATTCGGCCCAAAAACTTAGTTTGGGTTCATGGGTTCAGTCCCATAGAGTTTGGAAACCCCCCCCCGAACGTAAGGAAAATTCAGCCGTCTGGAGGCTTTGGATGCTCCAGGGGGGTCCATGGGGGCATGGCAGGCCATTGGAGACACAGCAGCAGCAGCAGCAGCAGCAGCAGCAGCAGAGATCGGGAAGGCTTGGGGCTTGGCACCCTAGGTTTCCTGGGCAGTCAGGCTCGGTGCTTGGCCTCTGGGGGGGCCCGTGGGGGCATGGCTGGCCGTGTGAGACCCAGTGGCAGCAGCAGACACTGGATTGCCCGGGCACAGAACCCATGGCACAGCAGAGGCAGCAGTGGCAGCAGCAGCAGACATTGGATTGCCCAGGCACAGAATGCATGGCACAGCAGAGGCAGCAGAAACAGACATTGGATTGCCCAGACACAGAACCCATGGCATAACAGAGGCAGCAGAAGCGGACATTGGATTTCCCGGGCACAGAACCCATGGCACAGCAGAGGCAGCAGCAGACATTGGATTGCCCTGGCACAGAACCCATGACACAGCAGAGGCAGCAGAAGCAGACACTGGATTGCCCGGGCACAGAACCCATGGCACAGAGAGGCAGCAGCGGCAGCAGCAGCAGACATTGGATTACCCGGGCACAGAACCCATGGCACAGCAGAGGCAGCAGAAGCGGACATTGGATTGCCCAGGCACAGAACCCATGGCACAGCAGAGGCAGCAGCGGCAGCAGCAGCAGACATTGGATTGCCCAAGCACAGAACCCATGGCACAGCAGACGCAGCAGAAGCGGACAATGGATTTCCCGGGCACAGAACCCATGGCGCAGCAGAAGCGGACATTGGATTGCCGGGGCACAAAACCCATGGCACAGCAGAGGCAGCAGAATCAGACATTGGATTGCCGAGGCACAGAACCCATGGCACGGCAGAGGCAGCAGAAGTGGACATTGGATTGCCCAGGCACAGAACCCATGGCACAGCAGAAGCAGCAGAAGTGGACATTGGATTGCTGGGGCACAGAACCTATGGCACAGCAAAGGCAGCGGCAGCAGCAGCAGCAGACATTGGATGCCCGGACACAGAACCCATGGCACAGCAGAGGCAGCAGAAGCGGACATTGGATTGCCGGGGCACAGAACCCATGGAACAGCAGAGGCAGCAGAAGTACAGCAGCAGAAATTCAATTGCCAGGGCACATTACCCGTGACACAGCTCGTGAGGTTGCAGCTCGTCTGCATACGCTCCCAGCATCCTCGGCTGTCATCGCTCGAGGACCACCACGACTCTCCTGGGGCTTGGCCTTCCTGCCTCCCCAAGCTCCACCGACCAGCGGGCCAAGGTTGCAGCTCGTCTGCATACGCTCCCAGCATCCTCGGCTGTCATCGCTCGAGGACCACCATGACTCTTCTGGGGCTTGGCCTTCCTGCCGCCCCAAGCTCCACCGACCAGAGGGCCAAGGACTGGTGAGGTTGCAGCTCGTCTGCATATGCTCCCAGCATCCTCGGCTGTCATCGCTCGAGGACACCACGACTCTCCTGGGGCTTGGCCTTCCTGCCGCCCCAAGCTCCACCGACCAGTGGGCCAAAAAGCGCACGCCTAACGGCACGCACCTTACAGGTACGTTTCTCCATTTCTTTTCTACTGTACTTCCTCCTCCTATCTTACTCACTAACATGTCTGCCCTATTTTCTCGCCTTTTCTTTCCCTCCTCTCCTTCTCCTCTTCCTGTCCATCTTTTTCTTCCTCTACTTTTCTCCTCCCAGCTTCTTCCTCCCCCCAACCGATCACCACTCTCTAACCTCCCCCATACATCCTTTGCTCCCTTGGCTACTTTCTCT
>QEPC01006580.1:2210456-2279454 GCA_003113815.1 Sphenodon punctatus | reverse complement strand
TCTTAAACAATAACCTGTAGTTACCCCGTCATGCTAGGATTGCTTGCTTCACCCTTAAAAATTAAACAGGCTTTGCTTCTCCTCAGATAGATAAGCCCCACCTTTGAAGTTTACTTTGTTTATAGGGAGGACTCCTTTAGCTCAAGAATGCACCTGGTTTCGGTCTAGATAACAACCCTCACTTAGAAGTGAACTGTCTTTTCCTTAAATAATGAGTTTGCAAGTTATGCTGTCCCCCTGGTTCCACCCACCGGCTCGCCGGCCCACTGGCAGCTTTGCTGCCAGCAGGCGACCAGACTTACTGCCCCTCCAAACTCAAAACCCACCAGCCACCCCTACAGGGTGCCATTTCACTGCCTGGGACCTGCTTGTGCTGCTCATTGGCTATTTATCTGAAAAATGGCCTTCAAGGGGATAACTTCAATTGCTTATAAAATGGGGGTCCCTTTATAAATTGTACTGTAATTTGGCAGAGATGACAGTTAGCAGGAATGTGTCACATACCTTCCCATTCTTGTAAACAGGATGGAATATACAAACGTTACAGCTGGAAATGTATTTTCAAGTTAATGTCTTATACCATCAGGACCCTTCATCCAGTCTTTCTGAAATTTGTCAGAAGTGTTAAGCTTGTGGAGGGACATAATATTCATAGGTTTTATGCAGATTGGATGGAAGACAAAGAAGTTGTAGTCATGAATGTGTATGGAGCTTTTCTTAAAAGCACAACATTCAATTGATTCTAAAATTTGTTCCCTTTATCGAATCATTTCAGGAAGTGGTACACAGGATGCCCTCCATTGAGGGTACAAGCACCCCAAATCTGATCACAATCAAATAAGAAACAAAAAAGTTATAGTCAGAAATATGTTTTTCTGTGTTTTCCCTTTATTTCAAAAACAAAATGTTGTTTTCATTTCTGTTTTTGTGATTATTATTTGTCATTTTTGTTATTGCAATAATGATAATGAAAACAACATTTTTCATTATTGTAATAACGAAAACAACATGCACACCCCTATATACCCCAAAACAATGGTCACAAATTACCCACGCTGCTGTGTAGACCACAATCAGAGATAAGGCAGGCCCCTAGTAGTGATATTGTAATTTTTACTATTTTTACTTTGCCCAATGGCTCAATTCCATCTTGGGATATATCTTTTATGGTGGCTAAATATATTAGATTTCTGACGCATGTCAGCTGTAATCCCAGGGATATTAAGTTTATAAGACATATCTGGAGTGATGGGGCTAAGACTAAATATATGATACTTTTTTCTAGACCATCTCTGGTTAATCAAATTTTGCAGCGTCAGAGGAACTTTGAAAATTGGGGGTTATTCCCCTCAAAGATTTTTATTAATCCTGCTTGTTTTTTGCCCTGTAACTCAGAATCACTAAAGGTAGATGATACCTGTAATAATTATAGGCATTCTGCCCTTGGTTTTGCTCAGGGCTGGCCTTAGGGATTTCAGGCCCCAGGGCAGGGGAGAAATGTGGGGGGCCCTTTTGTCACCATCAGTAAAAACACCAGCAGCCAGCAGGCCTAGGGACAATCAATCAAATAAGTTTATTACATAGCCACTGGCCATTATAAAGACAAACAATGAAAAACAAAAGATAAGAAAGTAAACAAAATAATCAGTCCACAGTAAAACCAAATAAAATTAAACCCGATAGATAAACCTAATATAACAATGGTAATAATATGGTAAAGTAAAATAAAATAGAATAAAATAACAATTCCAAACTGTTAGTCCTGGTACTGTACAATAATAACACTAAAAAAACATTCAGAGACCCAGAATATAATAGACAAACGTGCTGGCTAAATAGTTAAAGTAAGCAACTAAGAACAATTAAAATGCATAACATCCATTTGGACCGTACATTTCCTTGAGGAGTACCCAATCAAACACACTCAGGTTTCACAATGTTTGAGGTTTAACACGCGGGTTAAAAATTTAGTCACCTCAAGAGAAATCAAGGGGTCCAAATCACTCAGCAAAAATTTCTTTCACCCTATAGTGGCCAGTAGAATTAAGGTGGGGGGTCAATATAAAGGCGTCTCCACATTTGGAATAAGTGACAGATAAACAAAATATGAGCCATATTTTCAACAACCTCCTCCTGAAGGTTCCGACAATGGTGACAAAGCCGCTTGGAGCGTGGGATACTCTTCAACCTACTAACCGTCAGGGCCATAGGAAATACATAGAATCTAGCAAGAGTCATAACCCCAATCTGGGGTTAACCAAATAATAGGCCCCTTCACTAGGGATCACAAGATGGGGGTACAATTGTGATACCCTTTCAGTGTCAATGCTCTCTTGGTAAAATTGTAATTCGATGTCACAAATACGTGTTTTAAGTTCACACCAGTCCTTCTCATAATGAATAGTTTATTTACGTGACCATAGGCCATAGTAATTAGACAAATACATATATATTATATCAAACTAAAAACTCATTAGATAATAACCAACAAAATTACAGCCCCCACTCACTTCGGGGAACCAAACCAAACATCTTAAAACGGTTCAAAGGAACCCGAAGGTTTTACATAACTTGAAACTTGATACTATACAGGAAGCAACCATCTCAGAATAAATACACTTATCGATCCGTCTTCAATATTTGCATATCCTTGATGGAACCATTTGTCCCGTCCTCAACACGTGACTCAATTGAGCCTTGAAGTCTATGTTTGCATGCCATGGCTAACCTCTAGAACTTCCTCCAAGCTTTTGAACTTCATAAATCTACTTCCGATGACAAAGGCCTGGATTTAAAAAAATTATAGTATCCTGCATACACTCTGGGACATTAAGCGCATACCACAGCAAGTTTAAATCTGTCCTGCCTGGATATTTTGCAAGAAGCGATGACAAATATTGAATTCTAATTGGGCTATACATTTGTCAGGTAAATAGAATATGCTGAACGGACTCTACTTCTAAAAAATCGAAGGGACATAATCTGTCCCCAAAATTTATTCCCTGTACCCTGCCCTGGAGCACGTTTGATGGAAGGGCATTTAAACGAGCACACTTCATCAGATATCTCCCACGTGCTGTGACCTTTGCTTTCAAATAAAATGCTATCTTATCCAGGTCTGGTAGGTATTTTATAAATTCTCTTAAATGCAATGCCTGCCTAACTACTGCTATGTCCATCTATCTTGATATATCCTTAAGTCTAGTCAATACCATATTTCTTGTCAAGCCTAGGGGTTGCGTAAACAAAGTCTCCACAGAGAAGCCCAGTTGTCTCAAAAACATAGTCATGGACAATGCCCAGGAATCCTTAAACACATCCCTGGCATACCAGGCCAATAGGCCCGGTTGGGTACCAAGAAAAACTTTGAACCATAATTTAAGGGCCGCTTCCCATCCCACTTGATCCCAACTCATTTGTCCCACTTCTAACCGGGCCACTGCTGCTGGAGTATCAGGCGGAATATGTAATAATTTTTGGAGGAATTGAAATTGGAGGGCTTCCACACTAACCTTTGTGAGTGGTTTCCAGAGTTCAGCTCCATACAATAATTTGGATCGAATTTTAGCATTACCCACCTGAAGCGCGGTAGTACTGCCAACCTGCCTGTATTATGAAAATATTTGGCTATAGCTCTTATAATTGGCTTAACCAACTCCATGGCCCTTTGAACATGATTCTTCCATTTCCCCCCTGCCTGGAAATACAGTCCCAGATACCTAAATGAATGAACCTGCTGGATATCATTTCCCCCAATGACCCAGCGAGAAATCTTTTTGGAATTCGAAAATACCACCACCTTCGATTTTCCATAGTTGATTTCTAGTTTATATATCAAACAGTAGGCGGCTAGTTCTTTTACTTGCCTCTGTAGCCCAACCCTGGTTTGAGAAACCAGGACTAGGTCATCGACAAACATCAAGCATCCCGCTGCTCTGTCTGCCAATTTGGGTGGGTGAAATGCAGGATTGTCCATAATAGGTATAAGATAATTAATAAACAAGTTGAACAAAGAGGGGGCCAGTACACAACCCTGTCTGACCCCCTTATTTGTACAGACCAGCCAGGACACGTGACCCACCCTATCGACACGGATTTTCAATGAGGTGCCTTGATACTGTTTTTGGATTAGCACTAAAAGCCTACAATCTATTGTCGGCGAACCCCCCAATCAGTCACAAAGACATTGCTGGGTTTAAAACTGGCCGCACTTTTATTCAACATAATCATCGAGGCTAGTGGGTGATGCACAAGCAATATGGGTCCAGTATGCTAGCTACTTAACTTATTATTAACTCGGTTACTGACAGGGATGTGCCCTCCCTTGTCAGTCTCCACAAACTGAATCTCCCCTTCGACAGCACCCTGGCTCTGGTCGAAAGGGAGAGCGGCCCAACTATGGACTTGAGTAAGGTGGTAAGTACCCGCTAAGCCAGCAGACAGTGCATGTACTTACTGACCGAACTGCGGTACCCCTCCCAGGGTCATAACCCCAGTGCTTGCTGCCTCCGCCTGGCACTGGGTGTCACCTCCCCATCTCTTAAGGAGATGACTCATCTTATCCTATTCTTACCTATTTAGCCTACATAGCATACTGGACCCCCGCCACAAAGGGGGAGCCATTCACCAGCCTCCCCCGACACCCACAGCCTATTCCTTCAATAGTTCCTTCAAATGTAAAGCCAAATTTGCCAAATAAATCTAATTTCCAGCTGGGGACAAATGTACCCCATCCTCCCGGAATAGTTCCGTACATGCATATGCTATATCTATGTGCTGTATGACTGTGCCTCCAGTGCCCACTATCCATTTTGCCATTTCACAATTTATGTTCCTTCTTGCTTTGTCTACTTTTGCCGGCTTACTAGCCCCAGTCCATGTAAGCCGTGGAATAAAACTAGTCCACACTATATGAACTCCTTCTAATAAACTTTTAACTTTTAACATATCTCTTTTAATCCTAATTATTAAGTTCACCCCTTTCTTTGCTGGGATATCATTCTCACCTAAATGTAAATCTATTATTTGAAGTGGTGCTCCTTCGCGGAGCAACTGGCTCCATCTCATACCTCCCTTGCCGAACCACCTAATGATTGCCTTATCTCCCAATCCCAGTTGGACGCCCCCTTCAGTTTTTTTGGCCACGTTACCGGCCCAACGCACCAGGCTGTGGCCAACGATCCACACCACTCGTTTCGGCTCCTTGGTGTACCTAGGGCCTGGGCACAGGAGACACAATTGATTATTACCGGTAAGGTCTCACATACTTCTTATAGGCGCCTGACCACCACAACCCTACCGCCTTAATCGCTTCAGTTGGCAAACCTGCTGCTGCAGCGGTTGTGGCCGCCCCTATCCTAAATGAGTGTGACCCAAATTTATCTGCCGGGAGACCCAATTTGTTTAGAGTAACCTTGAGTACTGCATTGAACTGGTAAATTGTCAATGGGGTGGTATCCCTATGTCTGAGTAAGGTTCCCGGTACCTGTGGGCATATGTCTAAATACCTACTCATTTGCTCCACTGGGCATATTACTTTTGTGCCACATTTGAACAGTTCATTGTTAGTTCCCCTACTCCTCTGATCGGTCTTCGAGCACCTAAGCCTCAGGACCAAGGTCTCGGGTGTCCATGTGAGGTCTTCTATACTAAGGGCCTGGCCGGAGAAGTCGTGTCGGGTTGCTGACACCACCTCACTTATCCTGAAACCCCCCGAAATATGTTATGACATACACAGTGGTAAACAACTGTGTCTCAAAAACGTTATGACAAACGTTCAGCAATACTCCCATAATCTTTACTAATATGGGGGTGGTTATGGGAGCCCGGGGATTATAGGGTGCTGGTACGGACCTAGCCCAGCTTTCCATCATGTGCTTGATATAAAAACCTTTATCTGGGGAGGGATATCCTCTCATCTTGCTAACAAAAATGAATGCAGCTATCTTTCCACCTATGGTGCCCACTGCCAACCCTTTGCGGCGTAGCGCCATGGCAAACTGCAGGATTTCTGGCTCAGGGATGGGAAAGCCCATCCCCCATCCTTTACTGCCCCTATATGCCTGGAATTCCCGGAACGCCCTACCGTAGGCTGCCTGTGTTCTGGGAGCCAAGGATCCCCCAACGATATTCTGTAGTTCTAGCTCCCAAGGCTCCATACCCCCATGGGCAGGGGGTCGGGGAATTCTCTGGCCTCCAGTGCTAGTTCTCGGAATCACTTGATCTGAAAGCAAGAGAGGGCATCGGCTATGCCATTGTCAATGCCAGGGACGTGCCGGGCTGTAAACAAAATGTTGTTCCTCAGGCACGCCCCACCATTGCCTGCACCAGGGTCATGACCCAGGGAGAACGAGACGACAAAGTGTTTATTACGTGAACGACCACCATATTATCGCACCAAAATAGCACTGTGCGATTGGCGAACTGCTCCAACCATAGCAGTACTGCAACCACTACGGGGAAAAGTACTGCAACCACTACGGGGAAATGTCAAGTCTTTCGTTATCCCCACTTCATGCCACCGATGCAGCCATGGCTCGGCACACCATCGTGTCCTGAAGTACACCCCAAATCCCGCTCCACCGGCGGCATCGGAATGCACTTGAAGATCGCTAGTAATAACCACCTCTCTCTCCAAAAACTTACGCCATTGAATTCAGCCAAGAAATCAAGCCAGGACTTGAGGTCCTGCTTCATGCCCTGGGTGACCCTAATCTGGTAGTGGGGCTGCAACTCGCCTTTTAATTTGTCATACAATCGGGACAAAAAGGCCCTACCGGGTGCTACCACCCGACATGCAAAGTTAAGGCTACCCACTATGGATTGGAGAGCACGAACAGTGATCTTTTTGGAAAGAATGCATTCCTGAATTTTTGTCCTTAACTCATTTAATTTACTATCGGGCAATCTAGACAATTTTTGCTTGGTGTCCAATTCTATGCCTAAGTAAGTGATTATTGTAGCGGGGCCCTCAGTTTTCTCATGTGCCAGGGGGATTCCGAGTTCGTCAGCCATTTCCTGAAATATGCGTAATGCGGTCGCACATTCTTTTTTATTTGGGGGACCAATCAGCAGGAAGTTGTCCAAATATTTGGTCGTGTCACCTTCCCCCCATCGCCGTTTGAAGATCCATTCCACTAGTGAACTGAATCATTCAAATGCTGAACAGGAAATGGAACACCCCATGGGCATTGCTCAATCGTAATAATATTTTCCCTCAAAATGGAACCCCAAAAGATGAAAACTGCTGGGGTGCACCGGGCGCAAGCGAAACGCTGATTTAACGTCACACTTAGCCAGCAGTGCCCCCGTTCCCATCCTCTTTGCCTTGTCGACCGCCACATCAAAGGATGCGTACCTGATCGTTGCCAGGTCTTTGGGTATTGCATCATTTACTGAGGCGCCCCGAGGATGGGACAGGTGGTGTATCTTCCTAAACTCACCCTGGACTTTCTTGGGTACAATGCCCAATGGGGACAACACCGGGTCCTGCATGGGGGGGGGGGTTAAAAAGGGGTCAGCAACTCTGCCCTCCAACACTTCCTTTTCTATTTTCTTCCTGAATAGTTCTTCACACCCTTCTAGGGATTTAAGATTCTTGGCTTGTTTGTGTAGTTCGACCGGACCGGCGGGGATTATGAAACTGTTCCAAAAACCCTGCACCACATACTTCACTTCATCCCTGTTTGGGTGTTCCTTCAGGGCCTTCTCTAGGGCATCAATTTGAATTGGTGTCGGCCCCCTTTTGAGGACGGGGACCTGCTGCTCCTCCCTGGCCAACTTTCCTGGTTCCACCACCCGTGCCGTAATGTACTCCACCTCCCTTTTGTCGGGGCCGATAACAAGTGCTCTCAGGGTGCCCTTCGCCACAACTGGAGCACACGTGTCGAAACCTGCACTGTGACCTGTTGCACCGGCTGCCTTTGTTGTAATCCCAGAATGGGCCGGGTCCCCCCTGTCCCTTTCTACGACTTTCTGCCCAATATGGTTCGTTAGCTAGTGCGACCCCCCACCCCCCCGCGCACTAGGGGATGTCCACTATTGGACCTGGGTGCCCTCGTGGCATCAACCATGCTTCCTAACCATATGTCTGGGGCGTGGTTGTCCCAACGGAGGCCAGGAGTATTTGCTGCCCTATGACAAAATGCTTCGTCATAGCGTAGCCACGCCCCTGGAGGACCGGTTCCATGGGCTCTGTGGACTATATCCGCATATTTATGGAGTTCCAGGCCACGCTGTGGGTCCGCCTGCATTATTACCCCCATGTATATGGCGAATGCAGAGGTCCAATTTGCCCAATTTCTGTCAGCTTTTGGGTGCTTAAATTTCTCTTTATCCTTTTCCCCTTCTGGCTCGGCGTGATCCACTATTGGGTCACTAAACAATAATGCGTACAGATCTACATATTCTCCCTTCCATATTTTTTCTTTGGTTGCCAACGTTAAGTGGCTTCCGAAGGGAGCCACCACATCAGGAATAACCCCACCTGGGGGACGGATAACCGCCTGCATGCCAGGCCCTATCTGTGCTGGGTTTTCCACTGCCCATGGGGGAGTGGAGGTGACTTCGCTGCCTACACCTGTAATCATTTCGCTCCTCATGGGAGGCATGGTAACTCTGCCGTCCCCAGTTTGTGGCATAGCTGGGCACACCCATGACCATGTACCATTGACCATCAACAATTGTGGCCCCGTAGGGGCTTGGCTTTGTGATATAGGGGGCGTTGGGCTGACCCTTCCTGGCTGGTTCCCCTTACCTCTGTGCCTGCACGCAGGTTCCAAGGCCCCCATTCCCCGGAGCTTGTCCTTACCATGTCCCTCATTTGGGGATTCCTATCCACCCTTCCCCTGGTGGCTGGTGCCCGCCTGTCCTGTGGTGTGTACTCACCATAAGCCTTGTTCTGCTGTGAGACGCTCTCGTCAGGTCCTCTGCTGGTGCTGCTGTCCATTTGCCCTAGCGGGTCCCTACCCAATGCATCCTTGAGGGCGATTATCCTCTGCCACATGGCGTAATCTGCATTCTGATCCTGCTGCCTGTGTTCTTCAGTACACCTCCGAGTCCTCAGGGGTTCATCACTTGTGGATATTGATATTCTTCCAGGCATTCCTTGCCTGGAAGGGGCATTAAATTCTCTTACTGGGGTACCCCGCATTACCAGGGCCGTCCCCCCTGACCTCTGCCTCTGGTATTGGGCGAGGCCTGGGACCCCTTCCGGATCCCAGGGTTCCCCCCCACTGCCTGTTGTGGGTCATCGGGTTGGTGGTACAGGCCCTTTCTGTTACTGTGCCTTTTCCTATCTGCCTGTTTGAGGCCCACTGATCCCTCCCGTGCCTAGGGGCCTCCTGCCTGTACCCTGTCTGCTGGGGCTGGGTTTCACCCCTCCCTCCCTGGCCACCACATGCCTGGGTTTGCACGGGCCTACTACCCGTTCCTGAGGGGCCTGCTTCCTCCTCATCCCTGTACCACGCGGGGAGGGTGACCACCCTCATGCCTTGCCATGGCCCTTCTGGTGTGTGAAGGGTAAGGAGCTGGTCCCCGTCAATCATTTGGCCTTGGGGGGCCGAGGTCATCCTGGCCGTGTATTGTATCTCGGCCCCCTGCCCAGTATGGGGGCTCTCCAGCCCTGAACTGTATGTGCCTACCGACTCTGGCTGGGGGTTCTGCGGTGTTGGACCTCGTGCCCGTAGCATGGCTTTGCATGCCATGCTACGGGCATACCAATTCCTCCCTTGATGGGGCCCCATCCCCCCCGTCTCCCCCGTCCCTTCCCTTTCGGGATCACAACCCGTTGTTGGAGGGTGAGTCCCCTCGGGCTGTGTCCTCTTCTTGGCCGCCGCTCCCTTCTTCGGTGCGGCCCATCTTCGCCGGCTACTCTCCCCGGCTTGTAGAACTGAGAGCAGCAGCAAAGGGTTCCTTGCTGCTGCTTTCCTCGTGTCCAAGCGCCGAATGCCGCTTCCCATGCGGCCGAAACGGGTCCATCCTTCCTAGAGAGGGTGGGTCCGTTCTTTTCCTCGTGCAGGCTTCTGCGCCTACGTTGAGGGTTCTGCTTGCTGCAGCAACCCTCCTCCAGCAGGAAGCACTCTAACGCGCTTTGCCACGGCCTCCTCTACCGAGAACCCCCGTCCTGTTACGGGGGTGGGGCCGACAATTTTCCTGTTGCCGCCATTGTGGCGGCGAAGGGGGCTAGTAGTGGATTTAAGTTTATCCCAGAGCAACTGGCAACTAACTGCATCAAAAGCCACTCTTAGGTCTAGGAATGCACCAAAAAAACTGTGGTTTTTGGCCCTGTATTTCTCGATTATATGGAACAACATGAGGCAATGCTTGGTTGTAGAACGAGAGCACTGGAACCCAGCTTGCTCAGGATGTAATATAGTTTCCTCCTTGATTCAGGCAGTCAATCTAAACAAGAGCACTTTGGCATACAGCTTACTGATCACACTCAATAGGCTTATGGGCCTATAGTTGGATGGATTTGCACGAGACCCTTTTTAAAAAATTGGGATTACAATTGCTGTTCCCCAAGCCTCTGGCACCATTCCCTTTGCATTTATGGCAGTAAATAACGCTGTTAGCACTGAGACCCACCAATCTAGGTGAGCCCGGATGCATTCTATTTGGACCCCATCCAGTCCTGGAGCTTTGTTAGATTTAAATGTTCCAATATGATATATCCATTCCTCACCTGTTATGGGGGTCACTCAGGGGTATCTGTTTACGCTTCATCTAAAGAACTCTCATGGATATCCAAATCGTAAAAACTTTCCCGGAAATACTGTTCCCATGTAAGCGAGGGAACCGGATATAAGGATTGCCACGGGGTCCGGAAGACTGAACCATTTAGGCACCTCCAAAATTGCCTAGACTCTCTTTTCTCTGCTGCCTCTAACATCTTGTTCCAACCTTCCACCCATACTTGATTTTCTTTTCTCTAATCAAATTAATATAAGCTTTCTTGCTCTCGTGGAAGGTCTGGAGAATGTCTCTTGAGTGACTCCTTCGGTAGGCGCGATATACATTAGCCAAGGGGTATTTTGCTCGCCTACACTCTGAATCAAACCAGGGCTTGTCATTAGATTTTATCCTTGGAATTCCCCCTCCTACTTTAGGAGTAAATAGCTTGTCCTTAAAAATGGACACTAGATTATTATAAGCTTCTATTTTCTGAGCATTATTCAAATCCCCCAGAACCTGACCCCAATTCCCCCAGAACTACCAATTCCTGCTCATCCATTAGATCTTGACACAAGGAGGCCTGGGTGGCATCCCATTTCTGCACAGAGATGGATTCCAACCCCGAGTAATTACTAACCTCAATTGGAGGCAAAACTACGCTTGGGTAATCCAATTTGAGAGTCACTCAAATTGTTATAATCTACCCTGAAATCCTTGACCGTTGGCAGGCTATTCACAGATACTGCTACTAGATCAATGACTGAAGCTCCATGGGGACCTGTGTGGGTGAACTCGCCACTCTGGTCGGAAAACCCTGACCCATTAAGAATTTTCAACAATAGGTCCCTGGTGATAGCAGCGTATCTAAGGCCAGCAGCATTAATCCTAAGATCTTATGAGGATCGTTCCTGCAAGCCTGTACTGCCCGGAGAAGCCAGGCAAATACCCTGATCCCTCAAAGAATCATTATTTGGGCTTATTCTGGCATTATAATCACCCACAAGGATGTAATTTGCTTTGGGAAATTCATCTTGGAGCTCTTCCAGAGCTTTCTGGAATCTTTCCCAGGCCTCATCCTTGTAAGATGCTGTATTGCACGGTGGAAAATAGGCATTGACAATAATAAATACATTCTGTCCTAATCTGAGATAAATTACCAAGGCTATAGGGGGCAAGGATAAAATACACTCTGAGCTATCTGCCCACTCCATTGCTACTAAACAAGTCAGTCCGACCCTTGGGCGACCCCCCCGCTGGGATGGAGATGCCTCCAGGGTAAATCAAACAGGACTAATTCTGTCTCCTGAATCCATGTCTCCTGAATGCATATAACATGATATTGGGATACAAAGTTTTAAAAATAGTTATTTTCAAGAGCCGCCTCCACCCTGCTGTATTCCAGGCACAAATGTTAAGGATTTTACCATGGCACACAAATTCTCATTGTGATGGATCTTCATACGGCTGTCCCACAGGACCTACTGGTTGATTTAGCCCAGTCCAACCCACCGAATCTGATCTTGGGTCTTTCCTCTCCTTATGCTCAGATGTAATCACAATCTCACCCAAGGGCGATAGAATTGGGGGGGCAATATCCAACATGTCAATTTCAACTATCGGCTCTTGGGCTGCTCTGCCCTTGTACCCCATTACACTCTCTTCCTGCAAGTTTGGTTTCAATACTGCCGGAGCTGGTATGGGCATAGCCAAGTTTAAAAGGCGGTCCTGGATTGGGGCTTTACTTTCTGCTTGTGGACCAGATAGGCTCAAGTGCTCTTCTTGTCGCAGGGCCTGTGAAGGGGAGGGCTGGCATATCCTCTCTTCCCCTACCCCCTTCCTAGCATTCATTCCTAATGGGGTTGGCTTGCCTATTGTTGAGCAAACATCCCCCAGTAGAACTCCCCATGTGTAAAATAAATATGCCTGTGAACGAATATGCTGTACCAGTTCTCGAGACCTAAATGTAATAACTACTCTCTGGATGTTTCTTGGGGCTGGTAACATTTGATATGAATGGATATGCCTCCAAGAAACCTCCCTATTTAAAATAGATGATAAATGGAGGTGTATAGCATATTTTGTGTTCCATTTAGGGAATGAACCATTTGGTAATACATGGATGCGAAAGGATAAGGCAAGCTCCTCAAGAATATATTTGGTGGCTGTTTTTGGTTGCTCTATTCAGGCTCGTAATCCCTCCTCCCCTGCTATCTGTGACTCCAGCCTAGGTTGAGTGACTAGGACTGGTTGGGCAACCATGGGACTGGTGTTGGGCAACCATGTGGGCACCAAACAATTGTTGAACTTCCTGGCCCAGTTTCCCTGCATTAAGGTCTATCAAACTAGACCCAATCTGGTCCAGGGTAGATTTTTGGGTACCAAGCAATACTATAATCCTGCCCACTTGAGAAAGCAATTTCTTGATCAAACCCGCCACCATAAAACATTGATTGCCCAACATTGCAACATAGGCGTATCGTCCCAGCAAGGAACCCCTGTATAGTCATTATCTTGGTCCTCGGACACGGGAGAAGATTGAGCTCTGCTACCTGAGGAGTCCAAATAAGCACTAACCTGTGACAAGTCCTGGCTAGATTTCAAAGCATTGGGGGGGGGGAGGGTTAATACCCTCTGTCTGTAACCTTGTGGGAGAAGACAAAAATGCATCCATCTTTAACTGTTTCGACTGGGACACCTAGGACGCTGCACCCATACTCATAATTGGGCTCTGGCAGCACCATTTGCGCGTCATGGTATCACCTCAGTGGCAATAAAGTAAACCCTCCTCCAAGTGACACTAACCATGCAATGAGTCCAGGACAGAAGGTTAATCTTAAACCCAAATGTATTTCATGATTCAGCGCAGGCAAGGTACCGAGCTCCTGCTCCTGGAAGCACCGAAGGGAGCGCCAAAGGGCGCGCCCTTGTGTGCGCGGCCCTTCGGCATGCAGCCCCGGCGTGCACCTACGGCACCGCCATAGGCTGACTTGGCTTTTTCACCTTTGCAGGTTCCCAGCTCCTCCCCACGTCTGCTCTGGCACAGCTGTCAGGTAAGTGGATGGAGGGGGGGGAAGCACTCAGTCCCTGCACTCACTCCCAGCACCCTCACCCTAGACTGGCTTGGCTTTTTCACTTTTGCAGGTTCCCAGCTCTGCCCCGCATCTGCTCCAGCACAGCTGTCAGGTAAGTGGATGGGGGGGGAAGCACTCGGTCCCTGCACTTGCTCCCAGCACCGCTGCCATAGGCTGACTTGGCTTTTTCACCTTTGCAGGTTCCCAGCTCTGCCCCATGTCTGCTCCGGCACAGCTGTCAGGTAAGTGGGGGGAAGCACTCGGTCCCTGCACTCGGTCCCAGCACTGGCCCTCTCATAAGATAATGAAATAATATAGAAGCCCAAAGAGCCCAAAATTTCCCGAATTTTTAACCAGCCAAGGACCTACAGCAGAACATATGGCACGATTAGCCAGAGAACCTGAATCCAGTAGATGAAGCCACAACCAATATTTAAGAATAGCTAATGCTGCTTTCACCTTAATCCGGCCGAGCCCAGTTTCCACATGGAGGAATACAGTCGGGGTACATTTAGGAACTTGAAGAATTAAATGAAGTATCCTATTTTATTCCACTTCCAACTTATCAAGAAACAGCACACTCCAAACTTGAGCTCCATAAATCAGCTGAGGGATCAGCTTTGCCTCAATCAGCTTCCGGGCCGGCCCAAACAAGTGGACGCCTTTAGTCTGATAGAAGCTAGCTATTCCCATCCCTGTGGCTCTAGCCATGGTCCTTGCTGCTTTGAAATGTGTGTTCCATGAAGGGACAGCGGAAATATGTACCCCTAAATACTTGTACCCACTAACCTGGTCAATACTGTTATTATCCATGTGCCATCTATGCTGAACCTGCCTTTTGCCCACAACCAAAACTTTGGTCTTAGAATAATTGATAATAAGCTGCTCATTTTGGCAATAGGCACTGAATGCACTCATAACTCTCCTTAATCCTATTTGAGTTGTAGCAGTCAGAGCTGTGTCATCTGCATAGAGCAAGGAAGATAAAACCTGGGATCCAATCGCAACCGGATGAAACTTCGGATCTTCAAAGGCCCGTCACATATCATTCAGTTAGAGGTTAAACATAATGGGAGCTAATATGCAGCCTTGCCTAACCCCCTCTCTACCTTGATATTGCGAGTTAGAGCCCCTGACTATTTAGTCTAACCTGCAAAGAGGTATTGGTATGTAAGGCCTGAATTAAATATAAAAGTCTAGGGTCAAAATGATAATTTGTCAGCTTGACCCAAAGTTTCCTCCTACAGACTAAATCAAAGGCTGATTTCATGGCTACAAAACAAATATACAGGCTAGCTCCTGGCCATAGTCGTAGGTCTAGGAACACTCCACGGCTCAGGGGCCAGTCCCCAGATCAGTCTGGGGACGCTCCCTGAGACTGGGCTCAGGGACAGGCGGAGGGGATACTCCCCTCCACCCACCCATTTTTCGGAAGGGGCCCCCTTCCAAAAAATGGATGGGTGGAGGGGTGTGCCCCCTCCACCTGTAAGGGGCAGGGCACTTACCTCATCCACTGCTGCCACCACCATATTGAACGCGACTCCGCCACAGCAGGTCTGGGCCCTGTGCTGGGCCCGCTCGCGTCACTCCGGTCCCAATTCCTGCATCACTGCCGAGTCTGCTGCCTGCCTCCTCTGAGTCCAACTGACCGGGTCCCACACTGCCGGGCCGTTGACTCCGCTGCTGCCTGTGCTGGTCCTGCCTCCAGTCCAGATCTGCCGTGCCGACAATGACTCCACCGCGACAAGCTGCTCCTCCACACACTCCCTCCCTGCACCAGCCCACCAGGAAGTTGCATAAAGCAACTTCCTGTGAGGGAGGGGGGACATGTGGGAGGAGGAGCAGCAAATGGGGACAGATCATATGGGGCCGGGAGGGAGGAGGAGAGAGCAGGCAGCGTGGGTGGGTGGTGGCTTTGGGTCTCCTGCGACGTAGGCCAGGCAGCTGGGTTCATGCTCGTGCTTCCTGGGTGCATGTGTGCACACACAGGTCACCCAGGGCCTGTGTACACACACATTCACCTGTGCAGCCTGCACATGAGCCTGGTTGGCTGGTGTAGGCTCCATGAGACTCAAGTCAAGGCTGACCCACAGGGCCTTCAGATCACCACTGCCACCTTGTCACCACTGTCACACTCCCACTATAGGTAAAGCGGTGGTTATCCATGCAAATAGCAATATCCGTCAGATTTGTGGTATTTGAACTGTGATAAAATTATTGGTTTCTAAATGGTAACTAACCATTTAGTAACTCGTCATATCCATTTACCACATTACTGCATGACCATTTTCCTGCATTGTGCTGTTCACACCTTGCCATTTTCCCATCTGCTTATCAGTTACTGGCTATTTCCAGTTGCACATTATTCCTTCTCAGTTTATCCCAGACTCCAATTTCAAGCTTAAATCCATTTCCCACTGAATACCTAGTTCAAATCTGCTTTATTCAAGGTGTGCCTACAAGCTGAATACCACCGTCAAAATATGTTTGTAATTATGCGCACTGCAGGCTGGGTTGCAGCAGGCAGCGGCGGTAGTTGAGCTCGCGGACAGTTTCGATAACACCCAATCACCATGGCCGATGACCTGGACTTCGAGACCGGTGATGCTGGCGCCTCCGCCACTTTCCCCATGCAGTGCTCAGCTCTCCGCAAGAACGGCTTTGTGGTGCTGAAGGGACGTCCCTGCAAGATCATGGAGATGTCTACATCCAAGACGGGCAAGCATGGCCACGCCAAGGTGCACCTTGTTGGCATAGACATCTTCACTGGCAAGAAATATGAAGATATCTGCCCCTCCACCCCACAACATGGACATGCCCAACATTAAGAGAAATGATTTCCAGCTGATCGGAATCCAGGATGTCTCTGCTCCAGGACAGTGGGGAGGCGTGAGAGGACCTGTGTCTGCCCGAACGGGACCTCAGCAAGGAGATTGAACAGAAATATGACTGTGGCGAAGAGATTCTGATCACTGTGCTGTCTGCAATGACTGAGGAAGCCACTGTTGCTATCAAAGCCATGGCTAAATAGAGGAACCCCAGGGCAGCAACAAACATCTTTTATTACAAACCAGAGAGGACCGCAGCCTCCCAAACTGGCTCCATTTCCCTTCACAACAACCCAGATCTCTCAATTTCTTTCTCAATTTTTTTCAAAATGAAACCTTTTTATTTTTTTTTATTTTTTTAATTGTCAAAGACAATTTTTTATTGTCTGTTTTATTACAAACCAGAGAGAACCGCAGCCTCCTAAACTGGCTCCATTTGGCTTCACAACAACCCAGTTTCTCAATTTTTTTCAAAATAAAACCTTTTTTTTTGTCTTTTTTTTTTTTTAAGAGAATAGCAAGACGCTGATTTATTTTGTCCTCTTGCCCCTTCCACCTCCCCCCCCCCCCATCCCCTGCTCTTGGGTGCTAGTCACACTACAGCTGTTTTCTGGCCAGAGAAAAGTTTTTTGAGAATTTGAACTTAAAGGAGGAAAAACAATGATAATTTTAAAACCTCATTAGGAGGAGAAACCCAAGGCCAACTCTGCGTGTCTGGAATTTTAGTTTGAAGTCGCCTCTTCTAGCCCCTCTAGACACACACACACCCCCCACAGGTTCTTCTCCCCCCCTGCAAGTTGACAGCTGTGTCTTAATCCCCCCCCCGTTTCTCTTGAATTCTGGCAAGTGACGCTGGCAGGGAGGCATGACCCTCAAGTTTTCTGCTTGCTTCTCATTGGCTGTTACAGTGATCCACTTCCTGTTGGTTTGGGTGGCATCCTGTCGCTTGGGAGGCTCCCCTCTCTGATCGCCTCTCTCTTTTTTCGGATCACTTAACTATCCCCAAGCCCTCCCCCTGCCTCAGTGTATGTGCCCCCCCTCACATGGAAGAGGGGCACGCCCCCGGCGCGGCTCTCCCTTGAGGATGGAAGCAGCAGTTGCTGTTGGCCGCAAGGTAAACGCACAGCTAGCCCCTCCCACCTGGGCTCTGGTTCCTGTCAATCATGTTAGCTCCTCCCCCAAAATAGCACCCTAGCAGCCTCTAAGCTCCGCCATCTCCCCAGAGCTCGTGACTCTTGGGTGACTGCACCCCTAAAGGACTTTTTGGGCATTGGAGCCGTCCTGGGGGTCAGGAACCTCAGGTTGAAATGCAACTGCCCCTTGCCTGTATCCCAGGTTCATAGCCTCCTCCCCCTCCGCTGTCAACCGGTCCGTGCTGCCGCCTCCCTCCTCCTGTTACTCCCAACACCATTTGTTAATCAACCTCAATAAAAACAAGTTTAATATGGGGGGGGAAGTTTGTAATTGGCCTAGTTGTGCAGAGGGGCTGGCTTCCCAGCCAAAGGTGAAAAAAAGAGGTCAGCAGTTCTATTTGTCCTCCTTATTGCTGGGGACTTGGACTTTGGCATGTGGCACACAGCGAGTGTGCAATCTTCTTTTGTGGGTGTGTTTGGTTTAGGAACGTTGTGCGGGGATAGCATGGGTCATGATCCCAAAGGCTGTGGAGCCCCTGCAGCATTCTGCGGGCAGCAGCAGCGGGGATCCTGGAGCTGCAGTAGCAAGAGGAGGGACAGTGCCAGACCAAAAAGCAGGGCATCGAGGACAGCACAGTATCCCCAAAGAGACACACAGTGACAGGTGCAGGACCCCAAAGGCGCGATCGGTGGGACTAGGCAAGGAGGAGTTGGGGCTGGGCAGCCAAGGAGACCAAAGGAGGTGGCAGCAGCATGTCTCCAGGACCAGGCAGAGAGGAACGAAGTGGGGGGCAGCACAGGACCTGGCAGAGAGGAGGCAGAATGCCTGGGATGTGGTGGTGGATGAGGCGAGGAGGTGGCAGCAGTGGTGGCTGGTGGGTTTGGAGGTTGGTGGGGCAGTAAGGCCAGTGGAACCTTATGGCTGGCAGAGCTCTAGGGTGGGGCTTGTCCATTGTAGGCAGAGCCTCCAAAAACCAGCAACTAGAAGTTATCAGCATTAATATCTGATGGACAGAACATTAGTTAACACTGGGAATTCCTTGCTGCTGAGTAAAACCCTGCCACTTGGAGACAGAGAGAACCCTTCTACTAGCATCTCATCTATTCAGTGGATGGGACTCCAGTAGGACAACTCGCTCTCTCTGTCCAACAGTGGTAGTGCCATAGAAGAATAAAAAAAACTGATCACATATTTAACACATACAAAACCTCAGGGCCACAACAAAACAGCTTTGGTATCATTTTAATCCTCGTGAAACATTGAGCAAAATTATGTAAGAAAAACAATGAGTGACCTTAATTTATGCAGGCAGCTTATATTCACAGCTTAAAACGTCGGTTTCAGCAAAGCTGCACACTCAAACTATTTGCACAAGCCTGCCCAGATTCAAAGCCCCGAAAGGCATCCAGGGACCCCCAAAGACAGCAGCAAAACAAACACTCCACGTCATCAAGTGAACAAAACCCACATTCCAACTGATCTTGAACCAACCAACTTTATTCCCAGAGCCCTATACACAGATCTATAAAAATCACATGTGAACCAGAAACAAACCTACAATGAGTCACCTTAATTTAGGCAGGCAGGTTATATTCACAGCTTAAAACGTCAGTTTCAGCAAAGCTGCACACTCAAACCATTTGCACAAGCATGCCCAGGTTCAAAGCCCAGAAAGGCATCCAGGGACCCCCAAAGACAGCAGCAAAACAAACGCTCCACGTCATCAAGTGAACAAAACCCACATTCCAACTCCCCCACCATGTCCCCAAGTGCCCCCCGCTCCCCAGTGCCCCCCTCCCCCATGTGTTCCCAACTGACCCCACTCCCCAGTAAACCCCCTGTGTGTCCCCATCACCTCCCTGCACCTCAAACCCCACAGCCCCTCAGCACAGCTACCCCAAGCACCCCCTACCTGCACCCCAAACTCCTCCACACACACCCTCCATCCCCACATCCCCAGTCTCTCTCCATCCCCACACACACACACACAAACCAGAAAAAGCACATGGCTAGCAGCGGGACATGCTTATTGCTGCAACCTTCACAGAAAAATCCAAACTCAAACAGCAAAACCATCCATTGTACCGACAGCCTTTCCACCCACCACCCACCCACTTCCCTCTCCCCCACCCCACCCCCGGGTGGGGAGGGATTGAAGAAGACAAAAGATTAAAAGCACAAGCAAGCAAACAAACGATGCACAGGGCAGGGGATTTTTTTTTTCAAAACATACCGGGTCTCTGAAAGGATGAGACTTCCTGTTCACTCTCTAGTCTGACTCTGATCTCTTCCCCCTCCCCTCTAGTGAGTCTAGACGGAGAAGCAGGGAAGAGTCAGTTTTCCCCCCCTCCTCCCACTCTGGTAGAGAAGGGGCCGGGGGAAGAAAATGAGGTGGTCAGAGCGTTTTGAAAAGGCACCCAAACACGCCTCCTACGCCTTGATGATTGGCTGGGTTTCTCCATAGGAACCCAGCCAAGGACCACATGGCACCTCCCCCACTCCCTCCTCAATCCCCCAGAAAGCAGTGCGTTTCTGGGTCGATGCCCAGCGCATGCTCCCTGAGGGCTTGGGAGACATTCTCTAAGTCCCCGCCTCTCTTTAGCTCTCTGGCCAGTGAGTGGAAAGCTAGAGGGAGGAGGGAGCAGCACGAGGAGGATGATTGACTCCCCTCCTGCTCCTCCCCTTGCAGAGTTCTCTCCAGGGTTTGTTTACATAGGACTCATCCTGCTCTCTAGGAGGAGAGTTACAATGTAATCAAAGCCTGAGACAAGCGGGGAAATTGACCATGCTGCCTCTGGATCAGTTGAGGAGGCGCTTCTGGCTCCCCAGCAAGCATGGGCCCATGGGGGGACCCCTGAGGGACTTGGGGGGGGGGTGTCAGCCCCAATGCCCTGGTCGAGGGGCTTCCCCTGGGTGGCAATGTGGGGCTTAGAGCAGTGGAGGGTGATCTTGGGGCAGGAGAGGGGATCTTTGGGACTTGGAGCAGGCAGGGAGGGGATCTTGGTGGCTTGGAGCAATGTGGGGGATCTTGGGGATTTGAAGCAGTGGAGGGAGTGATCTTGGGGCAACAGGGGGCAACTCAGGAGCAGGAGGGACCCAGAGGCAGGGGGCTTGGATCAGAAAGGGGAGACCTGGGGCAGTGGCTTGGAATCTTGAGAAGGAGGGGGGATCTTGGGGCGGAAAGATGAGATACCGGGGTAGTGGACTTGAGGGCTCTTGAGCCAGAAGGGGGAACCTGAGGACTTGGGTGGATTTCGTATGTACTAGCGGGTGTATACTTTTATAGACTATGACTTTATTTAACAACATTTACTTACAGGTTATATACCATTCCTTATGTATTATTTATCATTTAATGTGTAAAGTATGTTCCATACATTATCTGCAGTAAATTTCTATGAAAGACAAAAATCTATTTTTTAAAAGACAAAAACCACAAAAATTGGAGAGACAAAAAGACAAAACTTACCCACCGTGCACATCCCTACTCCATTTCTGCGCTTTGGATTCATAAGACACATCCTCTGTTTGGAAGGGAGCCAGAAAGTGAAGAAGTCATGTCAGGGAATGCTGCAACTTGATATTATGTGGAACCTCTCTTAACAGAAAAGTGAGTTGTAGATCACCTGAGAGAGACTGGTAGGGGGGCAGACTCAGCCAGGGGGTCATGACAAACTGCCATAGGGGGCCAGACCAATGGTCCATCTAGTATCTTCTCTCCAACAGTGGATGCCACCGAATATTTCAGAGAAAGTGGGTTTAAAAAAAACACCCCAAAAACCCACGTATATGGAGCAATCTATTCCCTGTCACTCACTCCCATCTCCCAGTAGTCAGAGGTTTCATCTCCTGAACAATATGGATTAATAACCATTGATGATTTTTTTCTTCGTAAAACTACACCACAGCCCCAGGGGTGTGTGCAGTGGATTGTACCTAATATCACCATTTTCTGATAACCAAAATTAGATTGATCAGTTGTACCACTTCTTACTTCTGGATTTATCTGAAAGATGTTCCCATGCTGTTCTCCCCTACAAAGCTAATTTAATTAGACTTTGCATTGTTTACCAACATTTCACTCATAGTGTGAACTGCTTTATTTAATGTAATGAGATGGCTTAGAATAAATGTTGCAGGTGGGCAAGCTCCTGTCCAACTCTCTCATATGGTGCACTTCTACCTTAAATTTTAGATAACAAATAATTATAAGTGTATATCCCACCCTTTTTCAGAAGGTCTCAGGGTAGCTTACAAGTTTTAAAAACAATATTAATGTACAAATAAACGTTAAACCCCCCCTAAAGGGAGAGAACCACTAGAACCCCCCAATATGACAAGTCTTAATATCAATATCCCCCTTATTACTACCTACTCCCTTCCTTCTCACGCAAGAGTCCCAATTCCCCCTTTCAACGTTCCTTTCCAATTCTCCCCATGCTCATACCACCCTGCCCAGCAGAGGCAGGTTGTGGCATACCCAATCCCATCTTACTCTTCCCTTTACCTTTTAACCACCACCCCATAAAAACCATTTAAAGCAGAATATCTAAATTAATGTTTAAACAATGTTGAGGGGGGGGGGAATCTATCAAGTGTTGAAGCATCAACAGAGCATCATTTCTGGTCTTGTGTCCCATTACTGCTGAACAGCTGTCTAACAGCCACTGCCTGTAGGCAGCCATCAGAAACCCTGCAGCCCTTTATAGTACCTGCAGGGAAGGGAGACAAGCAAACTTGTCTGGCCCCAAGTCAGAGATCAGGTTGAGTTACACAGGATCAGCTCCAGGCACAAGTTCTAGTAGGATCAGGGTCAAACAAGTATAAAACCAAGCAGGAGAAATCCAGAAGCATAGAGTAAAAACAGACGTGCGGTCGGTGGGAAAGCGCTGCTACACATCACAGGGCAGAAAATCACAGCTGACATAGTCTGGGCATGTTGGAGCACTGGACACACATGCCCACAACTGGAGAGCTGTCCCACTGCCCGCAAGGCACAGGTAGGACCAGGAGCACAACAAATGTCCGGGCAGCCCCACCCACACCCTGCTCCCAGCTCCCCGTCATGACAGGCAGCCATGGCATCAAATGACGGGCAACCATGGCGGCTATTTATTAGAGGTGTGCACCAGGGACCCATGTTGTTTTTGTTTTTCATTTTTGTTATTTAAACCTCATTTTTGTTTTCATAAATATCAAATTGTCGTTTTCATTTTTGCTTTCGTTTTCATTTTCCATTGGTTTCAATGGAAAACACATTTTCAGCTGTAACATTTTTGTTTTTTGTTATATTTGCTGACACTTGGAGGGATTATACCTCCAATGGAAGGCATTAAGTGTACCAAATTCCAAAAGGATTGGATAAAAGAAACCAATTTTATAAGCAGTTGGATTATATTATTTTGCAAAAATCATCATATATGTTCTTAGCTGTAACTTCTTTGACTCACATTTAATGTAGACGAAACTTGGCAAGTTTACACCCCTTCCCACCCTTACTATCTCTTCCAAATTTCAAAAGGATTGAATAAAGGGTCCTGCTGGTATAAGCAATTAACTTATAAATGTATGTCTGACTGTAACATCTTTGTAGTCCAACCAGTGTACATGAAATTTGGCAGGGATGTATATCATACTTTTATGATCATCTCTGCCAAATATTGGAATGATGTGATAAAGGGTCACAATTTTATATGCCTGCACAGCATATGCAGAGAAGGAGCCTATGCCAGGGATTCTCTTACGTGTCACTGTGATATAAGATCGGTTTGTGATGTCAATTGGCAAGCATAAATGTCAACCGATTATCCTCATTCTCTGATGTGACCATCCCAGCATCTCTCCCACACTTGTTACTAGGAAGTCAGAAGCATCTGTTTAGGAAAGAACNCAGTGCTGCAGGATGTGATTGTGATGATAATTGGCCAGCCTGGATGTGTAAACTATGTCTCATGATTGCTGGAATGCTATCCCCAAAGTTCCAGTTATGTCCCTTCTATGCCCACCTGAGGGCCACCCCTTATGCCCACCTCAAAGCCACTACTGATTCGTCCTGTAAAGCTGGAAGCATGCAGTAATTGGCTAGTGAATCTGTCTGTCAGTCTTTTGGGTTGCTCCACATCCTCCTCCAACAGCTTCCCTCCCCCTGCCATGCCAGGTGCCTGCTTCTGACTGGCACTGCATGTGCTGCTATTTATCTGAATAATGGTCTTCAAGGGGACAACTTAAATTGCTTATAAAATTGGGGTCCTTTATCAAATTGACCTGTAGTTTGGCAGAGATGGCAGGGAAGGTATGTGATACATTCCTGCCAAATGTCCTGTAAACAGGATGGAATATAAAAATGTTACAGCTGGAAATGTATTTTCAAGTTAATGTCTTATACCATCAAGACCCTTTATACAATCTTTCTGAAAATTGGCAAGATAGTTAAGCTTGTGGAAAGACATATTATTCACAGGTTCCATGCAAACTGGATGGAAGATAAAGAAGTTGTAGCCATGAATGTGTATGGAGCTTTTTGTAAAATCACAACATTCAATTGCTTCTAAAATCGGTTCCCTTTATCTAATTCTTTTATCATAAGAGGAAAAAGGGATTAGATAAAGGGGGTATAATCTCCCCAAGTTTCATTAGAATTGAATAAGAAACAAAAATGTTATAGCCGTAAATATGTTTTTCAGTGGTTTCCCTTTATTTAAAAAACAAAATGTTGTTTTCATTTCTATTGTCATTATTATTATTTGTCATTTTTGTTACTGCAATAATGTTATTGAAAATGACAATTTTCATTATCGTTGTTGTAATAACGAAAACAACATGCACACCCCTACTGGTTATGGCAGCCCCATACCTGTGGCAGGTATGGAAGGCCCACACAGACATGCTACCCTGCATTTGCCCATGATGGCCTGCATGGGCGGCCCTTAGCCTGGACTGTGACCTCGGTGATTTTCCAGCGGTCACAGCCTGGGCTAGCCACCTACACTCACACCCCACCGCAGGGGCAGAAGCGGGCCAACATCTGGTGTCACCCCAACAGATGTGCTGGTGACTCCCAGGCTACAGTGGGCCGAAGCAGCCCACCAGCACATCTGTTTTTATTTTACCCATAGTTAGAGACAAGTGAAGGGGTCAAGCAAGGAGATGACTCCAAAACAGGCAGACTGGGCTGGAGAGGGAAAGAGGGCTGAGGCTGGATGGGATACCAAGAGGCAGTAAGGCTGAATGACATCGTCCAGAAGCCTAGGGGTTGCTTTGTCTGGATTCCTCTTCCTATCAAGTGTCCTTTATTAGAGAGCCAATCAGGGCCTGATGGGTAGGGAGTCCCATTAGATTGGCAGAGTGCCGGAGGGTTGCTGCAGACAGGGCTGTAGTGATGCCACACACCCTTGCTATTGGCACGGAACATGTGTGGAAATATCCTTGGATTACTTACAGGTGTCTTTGAAATTTAAAATAACTTAATGCATCTAGAAGACTACTATTCCAAAATGAACACAAAGAAACTACTGCCATTTGCATCAGCTAAGGATCTGCATAGATTGCTTTGGGTTTGTATTGCAGTAGAATTTTGTGCCCTAAGAAAGCCCAACCACTTTTTTCAGGCATAAATTTCTCTGCTTGAAGTTATGTCCAGAATGTCGTGTTTGTAAATCTTCTGTGACTTAGGCCCTTTTTACATGAGATGCTCCCTCACATGGACACCCGTTGTCCACGCATGTAAATGTGGGGATGCATGGGCAAGCACTCCCGTGACCCATGCATCTCCACCCCTACGCACAGAGCAACCAGCGACAATACAGGTTGCTCTGTGTGTGGGGATGTGGGGGAATGCAGGGGGATCAATGTGCACCTGTGTGCACCCACCCCTCCTGCACCGCCCCTGCAGCGTCATGCTCATGGAGCACCCACTCTGCCACAGCCCATTTAAAAAGGGCCACAGAAAAGAACTATGCTTCAGTACTATTTATTAGTGTGCACAGCATTATCCAGAGCATACACAATCATTGTCCAATGAGGTGATAGTCCTATTTTATTTGTATCATGGAAATGTCATAAACGTCTTGCTCTTGTGCACTAACAGTGTACGGTTACTTGAAAAATATGTATTTGACTGAGGAATTTGAGTGAATTATTGAATCTTTACTAAGTAGTAACCTCTTGGGGGACTAAATAGCTTGTTGTTGTTGCTGTTGTTGAAAGGGTGGCAGTGACATAGGGTGTCTTCAGATGAGATGCTACCCCACATGGGTACCCAGGAGCCATGGAACCGGCCACCCACCTGAAGGTGGAGCAGCAGGATGCACACTCCTGTGAGCTATGGAGCATTGGGAGCAACCAATCATGGCCATTCACAGAGCACTGCCGGGAAATCTGAAGTGCTCTGTGTGGGGCAAGATAAATGGATGCACGGCAACGGGTGGCCACATAGCTCCTGATTGTATGAACAGAAGCAGCAAGCCACACCAGCACACAGACCCACCAGTACCATTCACTCTCAGCCTGGCTCGATTAGACAGGCTGCTTGGATTTTGTTTTGATTTCCTTCCCCCATTCCCTTTCCTGTTCATTACTGGCGCTCAGCTTAATGTGCCCTTTACTCCCTGTTCTCCACATTCTGTGAGTGGTGTGTTGAGTTTCCTCTGTTTCCCACCTGGTATGTACCTCTGTGATTGGCAGGGACTGCACTAGTTCCCAGGCTCATGGGCAGGATGGGGTTAATGGCTGTTGTGGCTTCTTGTTTACATGGCTTCCATGGCTGTGCATTCTTGGCAGGGGGCTGGCTAATGGGTGGTGCAAGGTGGGAGGAGGAAACAGCTGCTCATGTGCTGCATTTCAGGGGCTGGTCTGTGGTGGGTGGATAGCCACAATAGCCACCCTGGGAGCCGCCCATTTAAATCGCTCCCCACACACTCCATGCTCTGCGGCAGAGCTATTCGGTCACCATGAACACACACACACCCATCGCCTTGCTTGTTTGAAAACACACCCACTGATAGGATACTTTCTAGCCTAATTTATTTACTAAATATGTGCAATAATTATGTTTAATCTAAACAGAGATGTAAAAACCAATCATGGGCAATGCCATTTGTTGGAACTTATCCAAGATGCCATAATGTCCTGTCAGTTGTTGCAACGCTATACCTTTCATTAACTTGACAGGTTTTTCTGGTTTGATTTATATTGTTTATATTATTTGTATATTCATTTATAATAATAATAAATTTTATTGTTTAAGCCATAGCCAAACAAAATTTACATAAGAGCCTCAAAAGAAAGATTTCCACAGGTGACCAGTACAAGGCACAAAACACAAATACAAAGTCCAAAATACGGGTACAGTTTCATACATATTAAAATTCTATAGGCCTAAGCCCATAGGTCATAGTCAGAGGTAAAAAGTACCTAAAATTTTTAAAACCGGCTTACCCTTCACAGGGGTTATGGTGCCAACATTTGTCCCCTGACAAGGCATCCCCTGAAGAGTATATACAGCTGGCATTATCCCACTAAACAATATCCCCATTATCCAGGCCAGAAAATATTAAACTTTACTATATGGCCAAGATGGTTACAGTGTATAGTGTAATAGTAATAGTAATAAAGGTTTTTGTTGAAAACCACAAGGTTATAGCATATCAATACAAAAATACAGTTCATGCCAATAAAGCAAAGCAAAACAATTAAGACTTAAATCCGCTGTGGCCTCACAGGGGGCCGAAGCTATAATGCCAAAGACGGCATCCTTAACTTTATACATTAGATAGTGAACACAGTAACAATAAGGCTTCAGCTAGGTTCTATCTGCTTCTTCCTAAATAACTCCAGTTTGAGGCAGAAAGAAGCCACCCTCCGCGTGATTTCTATATCAAAGTTAGCAAACAAAAAGGAAATCCGTGCAAGGGGTCCCAATATTCCTTACCCTCAAACCAGCTCCCAAATGTCTCGGCAAGTAAATGTGCAGTCTTAGAGCAAGTTAACAAGTAATGAGGGAGATCCTCAGCCACAGTTATACCATAATAACAGAAACGCAAATTAGAGGGAACACCCCGATAGCGGCCCTCCTGCACTGAAGTGGCCATCATATTAAATCTTGCCATTGTAAAAGCTCTTCTGAAGTTGAAATTAGTTAAATTCGACAGGTAAGGCTCATATTCAGACCCCACCTTAAATAGAGGGCACCATGGCACAATTTTTTGGTCCCTTAGGGCCATTCTCTCGCTTTGTAAATTAATATCATTTGACCTAATTCTAATCTGAAGCTTTGCCTGACGGGGAGTAATAGAGTAAAAATTAAATGGGGAATAACCCAACTCGGCCAAGTTTGCCACTATAGAATTATACTATTGGTATTTAGCCAATGCATTCCCCTGTTCCTGAAGACAGAGTCAGGGAAGCTGATCCAAAGACATATTGTGAAGTCTAAGCCAAAAGCCTAGTAGTAATAGTCTGGTTTTAGTGGCAATTGGAGAAATGCCATATTCAGCCCGAAGTAAAATAGAAGGGGTACCACGGGGGACTCCTAGTATAGTCCTTAAAATTCTGTTCAGTAGCGGGTCCAAATTGGGTTTCCCAGTACCCCAAATCTCCACCCCATACAACAGCTGAGGTATCAATTTATTCTGTATTAGTTTAAGCATGGGCTGCAATCTTTTCCCTCCTTTGTAGCTCCAAAACTTCAGTAATCCAGTAATAGTATGGGCTGCTTTCAATTTCACATATTCCAAATGTGTAGTCCAGCTGCCTGTTTGTGTGAACCAAATTCCTAAATACTTATAGGATTTTACCTGCTCTATAATAACCGAGTCCAAATTTATTTTATTTATTTATTTATTTATTTTATTATTTATTTATTTTCTGGATTTATACCCCACCCCTCCTGCAAACAGTTCGGCTTCAAATTCCATGTGAAGGTCTTAGATTTTTTTGCAAATACCAAGATCTTAGATTTGTCATAGTTAACGATCAAGTGGTTGTCCCTACAGTAATGATTCAATTTAGTCATCTGACGCTTCATATATATTTAATATTAAATTGATATTGATATCAAACTGATATTAACTTGATATTAACTTTATATTAAAGGCTTTAAAGTGTTAGGGTCTTTAATATGGTGCTTAATACATGTGGATAGGGTGTTTCTGAGTGGGAGAGAAACTTTATTGAGAAGGGTTTGTGACTGTGCTATAAACGACTGTAAAAATAAGGACATGAATAATGAGTATATAAAGCAGCAACAACAACAAGTGGAATTAATAGCTGTTAATATAAGAGAATTAAAACATGAGGCATTAAGAAAAGGAATACTTGATACTATAAATAAGAATATAAATAAAAAATCAAAACCAGAAACTGATTTAAGAAAAGAGAGAAAAACCAAAAGGAATTAATAGGTATCAATGAGAGACTTAAATCATGAGGCATTAGGAAAAGGAACATTCATTTCATTTATTATTATTTATTTTATTTTTATTTTATTAAGCTGAGCCATAGGCTATAGCCACATAAAAATACAAAGACCCAAAAAAAAACACCATCAAATATTTCAACTACCTACATGCAAGGGACACATAACTAAGTAACACCAAATAAATATAATCCACACACTCCACATAACTGACAGACTATAGTAGCAGTTTAAATACAAAAAGCTAAATACAGTTTAAATACAAAAAGCTAAAGAAAAACATTTGATATTATCCAAATATATTTATTTATTTATTTTATTTTCATCATTTATATACCGCCCCCTCCTACCTAATGGCAGTTCAGGGTGGTGCACAGCATATAATAAAACATAATACAAAGATATAAAAATACAATATAAAATATTAATTAAAAACATAAAATAACAAAGATCCAAAATACTGCTTTTACCCAAAGGAAACCCACCCACTACCCGCCTCCCTCACCAAATGCCTGGAGAAACAGCCAGGTTTTACATTGGGTGATTTCAGACATTACGCCATCCCGATTCATCGCAGTGAATTCCCGGCGGGGGTGAATGAAATAGCCACCCCACCCCCACCCCCGTGGTCAAAAAATGGCCCGAATAGACGTGCTGGCTGATCCCGGCGGGGAATCGGGGTGGGGGCGGGACCGCGTTGCGCAATGTGCGGCCGCACAGCCTCGCCCCCCCACGCTCCCCCGCCTCCCGCCCTCTGTGGAGACAGGCGGGCGCCGCAGTCAATGCGGCCGCAGCACCCAGCNCAGTCCGGAATCCCACCGGGGATTCCGGGCCGTGATCGCCGGCCAGATGTTACTTTTTATTGCTTCCCGCCGGGAATCACTTTGACCATGCTTTCGGAGCTCGGCCCGCGGGGAGCCCAGGAAGCCTGGTTGAAATTGACCCCATGTGGGAATCGGCCATGGTGAACATCTGACGGCCGCCAAACAGACGTTCAGGGCGCTTTGGCCCCACAGTGAAATTGACTGTGGTTCACTGTGGTTGACTGTGATCTCGTAACGTCTGAAAATACCCATTGTCTATGGAAGGAGGGGAGATCCAGAGAGAGGCAAATCTCTGCTGGGAGGGAATTCCATAGCCACAGCATGGCCACTGAGAACAGCCTCTCAAATGCTGCCACCCGGGAAACCCAGGGGACCTCCAAGGGGACCCACGGCCAACTTCAGGGACTGATCCAGGACACGAGGGATGAGGCGATCCCTCAGATAAGTGGGTCCAAGGCATATAGGGCTTTAAAGGTAGTAACCAACACCCTGAATTGGACCTAAAGAATATAGGCAGCCAGTGCAGAGAATGGAGCATGGTGTAATGGGCTCCTGGTGGCCCGTTCCCGTCAGGAGGCAAGCTGTCACATTCTACACCAGCTGCAGCTTCCAGGTTGTTACCAAGGGTAGCCCCACATAGAGTGCATTGCAGTAGTCCAATCTCGAAGTGATGAATGGATGGATGATGGTGGCAAGATCAGAGCATGAGATGTAAGGCTGAAGACGTCAGACCAGATGTCATTTACCAAACACACTCCTCACCGCAGATGCCACCTGGGCATCCAGGCAAAGCTGTGAATCAAGGAGGATTCCCAGACTCCAAACTTGAGGGACGTACCCCATCAAGGATGGGGACCTCTATTCCCCATGCCTTACCCACCCACCAATATCACCTCCATCTTGTCGGGATTCGGCTTCAGATAGTTCACCTTCATCCAATCCCCCACCGCAACCAGACACCGGGAAAACACTGAGACTGCTGGGTCTGGGTTCAATTAAAACAAAAGGTAAATTTGGGTGTCATCAGTGTACTGATGACAGTGTACTGATGACACTGAACCTCAAACCCTCTCACAATCTCGCCCAAAGGCTGCATGTACACGCTGAACAGGAGAAGGGACAAAATAGATCCCTGTGGAACACCACACGTGAGATCCAGGGGGGATGATGTACAATCTCCAAGAACCACATGCTGAGTTCTTCTGGTCAGGAAAGAACAGAACCATTCAAGAACATCTCTGCCCACCCCAGCACTGTCCCGCAGGTGAGTCACCAGCATCTCGTGGTCAACTGTGTCAAAAGCCGCTGAAAGATCTAAAAAAATCAGAAGAGCGGACTGACTTCGGTCCAACTCCCGGCACAGATCGGCCACTAAGGCCACAAGTGCAGTCTCAGTGCCACAGCCCATACAAAAGTTGGACTGCGAGGGATCATGGAAACCAATGCAGTCCAGATGCCCCTGGAGCTGCTGGGCCACTACCCACTCAACAACCTTCCCTAAAAAGGGAAGGTTAGAGACTGGCTGATAAATGGCAAGGACATCAATGTCAAGAGATGGATTCTTGAGCAAAGGTCGCATCTCAGCCTTCTTCAGGCATCCTGCAACCTTGCCCTCCACAAGGGAGGCATTGACAACACCTGCCAACAACAGCCCCAACGTCTCAAAGCTAGCTTTCATGAACCACGGGCAAGGATCGAGTTCACAAGTTGTGACCCTCACAGCCCCCAGCATCTCCACTGAATCAGGGGGGAATACCTGCAGAAACTGATCCCACAAAACCGGACCAGATGGGGTGTTCATAACTTCAGGCATATCCACTGCATCAAGCGCAGCATCTAAATCGTGGTGGATATGAGCGATTTTATCTGCAAAATAGTTGATAAATATGTCACAGCAAACACTTGACGATTCCAGTTCCAGATGGAGAGAGGTCAGACTAACCAGCCCCTTCAGCCCCTTGATATGATTTATTTATTATTCGATTGATTTGCTGCCCCCTCCTGCACAGCAGCTCGGGGTGGCTCACAACAGCTTAAAAGCAATATACTACACTAAAAACACTAAAAACCAACAATAAATCCCACAAAGCATAAAAAACAAACATCCCCCCCACCCCCATTACCTGTCTCCCTCACCAAAAGCCTGGCAGAACAGCCAGGTCTTACATTGTCTTCGGAAGGAAGGGAGGTCCGGGGACAGGCAGACCTCTGTCGGGAGGGAGTTCCACAACCGTGGTGCAGTCACCGAGAACACCCTCCTCATAGTAGTCACCCGGGATACCCAGGGGACCTCAAGGAGGGCACTCCCGGCTGACCGCAGGGGTCAATTCAAAACTCGGAGGATGAGGCGATCCTGCAGATAGGCAAGGCCCAGGCTGTTTAGGGCTTTATAGTTCAAAACCAACACCTTGAATTGGGCCCAAAAGACTATCAGCAGCCACTGGAGTGTAATGTACTCATGGCGATCCATCCCCATAAGGAGATGGGCCATCGCATTCTGCACCATCTGCAGTCTCCGGATCATCACCAAGAGAAGCCTCACATAGGGTGATTTCAGACGTTACGGGGCCCATTGGCCCCGTACCAAAATCACCCAATTCATTCCCCACCGGGATCACCCCGCCACGCCGTATCAGACGTGCCCGGGGGATCCCAGCGGGGAATCTGGGAGGGGGCGGGGCCACGTGGCACAACGTGCGGCCGCACAGCCCCGCTCCCTCCTGGAATTGAGCGTGGTTGACTGTGATCTTGTANCCGCCCTCCAGGGAGACGGGCGGGCGGTGGGACCAATGAGGCCGCCACATCAGGCCGGATTCGCCATGGCCCGGGATCCCGCCGGTGATTCCGGGCCGTGGCGCCCAACCAGACGAGACGCCGGGGTTCACCCCGGCGTGGAATTACATTCAACACGCGGCGGCCGCCGGTCCCTCCACTTCGGCCGCTCGCATGGTGAATGTAATTCCACGCCATGGTAACATCTGGGGGGAAACATGCGTTTCCCCCAACAGACGTTCCGAAATCACAGCCACCACCTGGAATTGAGCGTGGTTGACTGTGATCTTGTAACGTCTGAAAATACCCATAGAGCGCACTGCAGTAGTCTAGTCTTGCAGTGATAAAAGCATGGATGATGGTGTCAAGGTCTAAGTCTGAGACATAAGGCCTAAGCCATCGCACCAGATGTAATTGGCAAAATCCTCCCTTTGCCACAGCCATCACCTGGACATCCAGGTGGAGCTGTGGGTCCAGGAACATCCCCCAGACTATGAACCTGAGGAACCAATGGAGGGTGGACCCCATCGATGATGGGTGCCACCACTCCCTCGGCTCCTCCCACCAGCATCACCTCCATATTGGGATTCAGCTTCAGGCGGCTCGCCCTCATCCAGTCCCCCACAGATATCAGACACTTGGTAAGCACTGAGAGTGCCGGGCCTGGGTCAGCTGAAAAAGAGAGGTACAGTTAGGTGTCATCAGTATATTGATGACACTGCACACTGAGCCCTCTGACGACCTCACCCAAAGTCTGCATGTACACATTGAACAGGAGAGGGGACAAAATAGAGACTTGCAAGACTCCACACATGAGATCCTGGAGAGAAGATGAACAATCACCCAGCACCACACATTGAGTTCTCCCAGCCAGGAAGAAACGGAACCATTCAAGAAAGGTTCCGCCCACGGTGGGTGAGAGGAGAGTGGGGCCACAAGAGGGAGCCGCAGCTGGATTGCAACCCATTGACTTGCTTTGCTGAAGCCTTGGGAGAGGGAGCCACTGCCAGATTGTGAGCCACTTACCTGTTTTGCTGAAGCCTCGGGGGGCGAAGCGCAGCACCTGGAGGAACATTAAAAGGACCAGCTGAGCCTACGGCCATGCTGTAGGTGAGAGGAGAGTGGGGCCATGAGAGTCTCAGTGCCATAACCCGAATGAAAACTAGACTGCAAGGAATCTAGGAAGTTGATCTGATCTAGATGCCCCTGAAGCTGCTGGGCCACTACCCATTCAATAACCCCTCAAAAGGGAAGGTTAGAAACTGGCCAATAGCTGGTCAGGGAGTCAACGTCCATTGATGGTTTTTTGAGCAGAGGCCGCAACACCGCCTCCTTGAGGCAGCCCGGAACTCTGCCCTCCTTCCATTGACTATCCCAGTCAGCAAAGGCCCCAACATCTCCCAGCTGGCCTTAACCAGCCAGGACGGGCAAGGGTCCAGTTCACAATAGGTGTCCCTGACAGCCCCAAGGACATCCTCCGCATCAGAGGACAACACCCACTGAAACTGATCCCATAAACAGGACAAGACAGGGTTTTGATTACCTCTGGTTCTCCTACTGCCATAAATGTGGTGTCGAAGTCTTGATGAATTTGAGTGATTTTTATCCACACAAAAAGTCACAGAGAGCACTGGAAGATTCCAGTTCCAGGTGGAGGGAAGCCGGACTGACTTAGTGGACGCTATGAGAGAATTGCTTCTTTGCTGCCCGCACAGCCACGGCATAGGTACATAAACTGACTATGTCGCAATCGGTCGACTTCAGTGCAAGAACAATGCCACCATTACTCCAACTACCGCCCTTTCCATTTCATCCACCGCAGATCCTCCATGTACCATGGGGACCTGCATTGTTGGCAAATAGGGAGCAGACGCCTAGGAGCCATATAGTCAATGGCTTCAGTCAGCACAGAATCCGAGAAAGCCATGAGGTCATTGAGTGAACGGTCATTGAAACCAGAGGATGTCCCCAAAAGCATTCCGTAACTCTCTGGTTCCATAAGTCTCACGGGGCAACCGAACTGGTTTCGCACCTTTCCAGGGACAGACATGCGCCAGGATACTGACCTAGAGGAGATAATGATCCATCCATGACAAGGGCACTGCTGACACCTCCTCCACCAACGGATCCCATGCCTCAAGGCCTGTGCAAAATATCAAAAGCTCTTTGCTGCCCGCATAGCCACAGCATAGGCCTTCAACACAGTTCTGTGTCACAATAGGTCAGCTTCAGTATGAGTGCAGTACCACCATCACTCTAACCGCCTCCCTTCTTGCTTCAGCTGACACAGGTCCTCCATGAACCACTCCATCGCCTACGCTCGGGGAGCCATCCAGTCAATGGCCTCAGCGAGCAAGGTGATCCAAAAAGCAACAAGGTCACTGAGCAATCGGTCATCGAGGTTGGAAGGTATATCCCCCAGAGCACTGCGGAACCAATCCGGTTCCATAAGTCTCTAGGGGCAGACCATACGAATAGGTTCCACACCCTGACGGGGGCAGACATACACTGGGAGAACAGCCTGAAGGAGAGAATGGTCTGTCCATGACAAGGGCACAGACCACACACCCCACCTCAAGGCCAGTGCCTCATAGACCACTGTCAGGGAGGAGGTGGGGCCTTGCTCAGCAGCATGGGGTGGGACTGTGCAGACCCACATCATCCCACACTCTCCCCACCCCCTCCCCTGCCCCGGTCACCATCACGTTTGATCAGCGGCAGGGCCTACTCCTGCCCGGGGTGAGGGCTCTCACCCTGGGCAGGATCTAAGCATGGCGGCTGTTCAAGCCATCAGATCTAAAAATACCCTGTATAATGCAGGAATAAAGAGGTCAATTACAAAAAGCTGAAAAATAAAATATACAAAACTGTAAATGTACACAGCAGTTGTAAGGATATGCAGCAGGATAAACTGCCTGCGGACATTCTTTGCCCATTTTCAAGGTGTTGGTATTGATTTATAAAGCCCTTCACGGTCTCGGCCCCTCATACCTCAGGGAACGCCTCGCCCTCCGCACCCCGGAGCGGCTCCTTCGGTCTGATGGGGGTGGCTTCTTGGAGGTCCCCCCGTGTTAAGCGGGGGGCCACAATGGAGAAGGCATTCTCGATGGCTGGGCCGCGCCTTTGGAACTCCCTACCGGAGGAAGCTCGCCTGGCCCCAAGCCTGTTGGTATTTCGGCGAAGGTGTAAAACCTGGCTGTTCACCCAGGCCTTTGGGGAGGGGGGGAGGGTGTAGTTGATTTTTATCTCCCCTACCCTATTTATTGTTTTATGTATCCCGGGCCCTGTTTTTAATATTTACTATTTGATATTGTATTGTATGTGTTTTAAATTGTTTTATATTGTTGTGTTTTATGGTTGGAAGCCGCCCCGAGCTGTGTTCAGGAGGGGCGGGGTATAAATGGAATGAATAAATAAATAAATAAATAAATAAATACAAATTTTCCTCCCAGTGCCTCTCAAAATGACCAGAGCATTCCCCTAATCAAGCACCCTGTTTACTTTTGTCCTTCCTGCTGCTTTCCTTACAGGGAACCATCAACCACAGAAAATTGCCATAATGCAAGTACCGAATGCCCAAGACTGCCCCACTAAACTAACTTTCCACCAGCATCTAGCATTAAAGTTGAGAAGAGAATGTATTTACTTTGTCTTTGAAAACTCAGCCCCAGGCTCTCTTTCCCTATTGTCAGGAACCCTGGTCTCCCTTGGAAAACAAATTCTCTATTGTCGAGGGGGCTGAAAATTGCTTACAAATTGCCCCCTTTCCTACCCAGCATGTATCTGAACCATTTATTTGCATGGAATTGGCTAGAGTCAGCTCTAATTTTGCATGCAAGCATGACTAGCCCCTTGCATGCAAATGAATGGTTCAGATACATGCTGGGGAGGAAAGGGGGCAATTTGTAAGCTATTTATAAGCACTTTTCAACCCCCTGGATGATGGAGAATTTGTTTTCCTGAGGAAACAAGGTTACTGACAATAGGAAAAGAGAGACTGGGGCGGTTATTGAACTTTTGGATCACTCACCATGACCTGAAAAGATATTGGACATGGTGACATTCAATGTGCTAATACAATTTTTAGAATCTGTCCTTTTGTACATTCATCTCTTTAGGGAGGAGAAAGCTTAATTATTGTTCATTTGGTAAGCTCCCCATTGCACTTTCTATAAATGTGAGTTTAATTATCCATGGCTTGTTTCTGGAAGCATTGGGGGTTGTTTGCCTGCTTGTGTGAGGGGGATGGGCAAGAGCTCCTAAGTTGTTTTGGTCCCTACCTGTCACCTGATGGGGGGGATAAGGAGCTGTAGGGACTTTTACCTATCACTTATTAGGCTGGTAGAGCTTTTTTCTGAGTGTGGGCATTTTCACACAAGACACTCTTCACCCATCTCCCACCCACTATACATGTTACAGGGCACCCATACGACAACACTTTAGCGCTGAAACATGTATAGTGGTTGGGTGGAGAGTGTCTTCTGTGAAAATGGCCTGTGAGTGCCAAGTACTCGGAGAAGCTACCGAGGAGCTACCAAACACTTGGAGGAGGTAAGTTAAGGTGCAAATTGTCATAGAGAAGCGGTGAGGGCTCCCCGATGGAGACTCTGCTGGGGTCCATGTGTCCCACAGTCAGAGTCCTAGGAGTGAAGAGTTGTGATCTGAACAACTATCGGGCTGGCAATTGGGGTCAACTTTTATAAACTATTCCATTACCAGAATAGCAAATATGGCAGCCCCTTATGATTGTTCATCAGACTTTAGCAAGAAGTATGATTTCCAGTTAAATATGGGGATAGTTTGCACCATCCAATCTTACGTCCCCTTTTCTCTGATCTGTCAGTCAGGTCTTTATTCTTCACTTTTCCCTTTCCCCCAATTGGCATAATTCCAAGCAAGGGAGAGTTCAGGCCTGATGGCTCTTCCCTATTTTGCTCTCTTGCGTTAGCATGATTTTACTTAGGTCAGGCGGGCAAACACAAAGCAAGCAAGAAAACCTAACTTTCTACTCCTATCAAGGAAGCAGTTAACCTTTAGCTGGGGCAAATAAAGTACTGCACAACAACTAGCTAGCCAGCAGTTGTTCTCCCTACCAGACATTACTTAGGTCTCATGAAGCAAAATTATGGCACATTACACTGGTGGCAATCAAATCTGGACTTAATGGATGATACTCTGGAATTACAATAGTGTAAATCAGGGCAAAATTTAGTTCAGAATAACTTAAACAAGTGTAACGTTCAGCACAGCTTTCCTGCCTTTTTAACGGTTTTAAAATTCAGTTCTGTAATAAAGATGATGATTAGATTTGCTTATATGCTCTCTAGAAAGGGGCTCATTTTTCTTTTTCAAAACTGATGCTTCTCAGCTAATCACCTGAGGTTGTTTAATCATCTAAAACTGATATATAAGGCATCAGTTCCTTAGGGTAACATGGCCAATCCTACACATGCAAAACTCATTCACCCAGGCCAGTGAGAGCTTAGCACTGGGGATGGCAGCAGAGTAACCTTGCTGTTGCTGCTGCTGCTTCTCTGTTGAAAACAGATAAGTAATGCACACACACACCCATCACACTAAGAAACATCCTGAACTTCTGTCACTAACTTTCCCCGTTGATAGGAAACTGCCCTGACACTGATACTTCAGCTGATTGGAGGGTCCCGAAGCAACACACTCATCTAGCTCACCAAACAGCTGATGGGGGGCCCACAGGAGCACACACTTCTGGGGCCCCCAAGGCAATCACTTGTGAGCGCACTCCTTCGGGTCTGATCCTCAGACCTCACTTCGCGACTGGGCTGGTCAGGGTCTAACAAATGGGAGGATGAATGTGAGCCCAAATTAGCCTGGCTGGGTGAGCTTTAGCCTGCGCCTCGTCACCGATTTTCTCTGGAAAATACGTCCAGTAGCAGACGGCTGCCCACCCCAAGTCAGAAGTGGGCGAACACCCAACGACCACTGAACTGACAAGCAGAGCTACTATGGGCTACTGTCTCGTTTGTTTTCACCCATAAAGGGCTGGGAGTGCCCTTCTCGAGGTCCTCCATGTGGCCCAGGGGGCCACTATAGAGAGGGCATTCTCAGTGGCTGCACCTAGGCTGTGGAACTCCCTCCTGGTGGAGGCCCGGGTGACCCCGGATCTCCCCTCCTTCCGTCATATGTGCAGAATGTGACTGTTCCACCTGGCTTTTGGCAAGGGAGATGGGGTGTAGGGTGGGATGGGGGACTGGGAGGGGTGGGGTTGGTTCTGTGCCTTCTTTTTATTTGTATTGTTTGGTTTTTATTGATTTTAATGTGTTTTAATGCACCCGGGGCTGCTTGGAGCAGGAGGGGCGGGGTACCAAATGCTTTTATAAATAAATATAAATAAAATAATCACAAAGTCTCATTGTTTTTTCTAGTGAATGCACATATTCAGTTGGTCTGTCTACTTTTTTAATTATATAAAAAAGATTCAAGTTTTAATATCTTCTGCTTTAGTTTATCTTTCAAAATCAATTCGTGGTGTGTGTATTTTTGCTATATATGGCTTTTTAAGTTCTATTTTGTAAGTTGTCTTAAGTTTTCCTTTTCCTTCAAATACATCTGGAAATTTTTCTTCTAAATTAAGATTTTTAAATGGCATCATTACAAAATGTAATTCAGACGTTATCAAATCAGGCATTATCACCACCACCAGCGGGAAAGACTTCGGCTCCATGCCAAGTCTAGCTGGTGTGGGATACTGTTTTATTTAGTTATTTGAGTGGCAGTGGCAACCAGTGCATCAAATTGTCTTTTAAAAAAGAACACTTTCTAATTTTAATAGTCATAAATGCAGATTTTGGTGTTTTAAATCAGAATTTAGGGGTTTTTTCAGAGAATTTCCAAATTTTTGGCAGAAAAATATAGGAACCTGCTGATAAGTTAAAATTGTTGAATACTGTGACTGCTTCAGGTCCAGCAATATTTAATAACATGCCCACTTTGGGGGCAACCTGTTTTGAAGCCAGTCCATTTGCTATCATAAATATATCAAACTCCTGAATTAATCTTTTCCATTCTTCAGACATATTACTCATTAAAGATAACATGCCAGGTGCTTTGATCAACTCCATTTCTTGTCTTCAACCTAAATTAGTAATATTAATTGCTTCTTTCTTACCAGCACATTATATTATTTTATTTATTTACTTATTTATTCAAATTTATACACGTCCCTTCCTGCAGAGGCTTCCACAAAACAGGGGCAGCAACCGAGAACGGCCCCCTACGCACCCTCATCCTACATACAAGGGTAACAGATGGAATCTGCAAGAGGACTCTGCCGGCCGACCGTAGGGGCCACAACGGGATGTGGGAATTATTTATTTTAAACATGTATTAGTCGCCCCATATACCTACGGCATCTCGGGGTGACGTACAATCAAGTAAAAGCATTTCACAAAGATAAAAACAATTTTAAAAAACCAATACAGGCAGTCTTTCAGATATACAGGACCCAGACCGTTTAGGGCTTTAAAGATCAAAAATAGCACCTTGAATTTTGCCCGGAAAGTTATAGTAGCCAGTGCAGGCTTCAGAGCACCAGTGTAATATGCTCCCAGAGAACTGGTGATTCGGTGACTCGACAACAGGGGCAGGGCCAAACTTATATATTCCTAGTTCTTCACTACAGGTATCATTTCATCTTTTCTTCACAGACTAATATTTTATTGAATATAATCTTTATTTCTTCACAGACTAATATTTGATTAAATATAATTATTTATCATTTATGATTATATAGCACAGTTACTAACTACATACTTGATGTTCTATATCATTCCTCTTGTCCGTCTCCTACTAAATGCCCTCCACCTGATAACGGCGGCGGGGCGGTTGTCGCGCCCTCCCCCGCTCCTAGCAAATGAGCGGGACACCAACGAGCCTCCTGAAGCGCTGCTCACAGCGCATTGTAGCAAGGCCCCCCTGAGCGTGTTGGCGAGGGTTGCCCTAGCAACCCTCGCCGAGCGCGCGAAGAATAGAGACCCCTGATTGGCTGCTGGAAACCACGTGGTGGTCAGCAGCAACAGCAACGCGTTCCCTGCTCAGTCCAGGACGAGCAGGGAACAGAACAGCATCGGCCTCTCGCGCGTGGAGCTGGAGCACGTGTCGGCCGGCTTTTCAGTTTTTCTTTCCCTTGTAGCATTCCGGAGGCATGGGGCGCACTAGAAAGCGTGGCCCCAGGCCTGGAACAACAAGGAGGGCTGGGAGTGAGGCCCAGCCTGATCAGGATACGGAGGAGCTTGCCGGTGGGAATGACCCGCCAAATGTTGGGCCCGTGGGCCCGGGGGGTAAGAGGAAGAAGAAGGGGGCCGGCTCAGCCCCCCCTTCAGGAACACCGACCGCTCTGGAGCGCCTCGCTGCCTCCGAGGCGCTATTGTTCAGTGCTGGGCCCAGCGCAACGGAGGGGAGGCCACCGGGTGAGGAGCCTGAGGATCCAAGAGGAGGGGAGTCGCCACAGCCCGGCCCTTCGGGGATGAGCACGGTTGGGGGCCGGACAGGGGCCGATATGGCTCTACATGCCCCCACCCAGCCCCAGTCATTGAGGCCTTAACCAGGGCCTTTGAGTTGGAAGGAAGCGGGGGAGGCAGGTGTGGACGAGCCGAGGCAGTATGTAGATGACCAAGGGGGCACAGCCCCACTCCGGAGGGGTACCAGGCCCATAGTTCCCCCTGCCCGTTTTGCAGCAGAATTTTCCCCAGCACCTAGGCAGAGTGTGCCAAGAAGGGATTACTACACCCCCCAACCCAACCCCCCTCCTCCACAGGTGGTTGGCGATGGAGCTGGGCCAGGAGGGAGGGGTGGGGGCGGAAGTAATGAAGGGCAAGAAGGGGTGCCCTCCCCCCCTGGGCAGTCTAATTACAGGCCAGCGGGGAACGAAGGAGCGGATGGTGCAGTTTTGGATGACCCGCAAATCCTGGAGAGGATAGCTGCATTGGAGCGGGCCCTCACTGAGAGGAACGCAAGGGGCGTGTCGCCGGCGCCGAACTACAGGGTCCCGACAGGTACGCGTTGGGGGGAGGAAGGAACCCCATTGGCCCACACTTACGATCAGGGTGGGTGGGGTATGGGGGGGAATATGCCTCCTTTTACTCACCACGCTGCAGGGAATGGGGCGAGCCCATACCCACCCGCGGCAGGGCAAGGGGGCCACTGGGACGGAACCCATCCAGTGAACAATACTCCGATGGGACCGAGATCTATACCAGCAAAGCGCCCCCCCCAATACCTCTGGTGGAACGGGAACTGGGTGCAGGTTGCCCCACCAGTTATACCAGGGTCTGGAACAGCGCGGCCCCCAGTAAGAACGGGGGGTGTAGGCATAGAACAAGGCTTGCCACAACCGCATCAGGCACTGCAGGTATGGTCCCAAGAATCCCGGAGCCATGGGGAGCAGTGGGAAGGGAGATCTCGGCAGGTAGCCCCTCTGGGGGGTGCCTATGCAGATCTATCCGCCCCAATAGGCGAGCACTTGCCGCCTGCCACTAGGGAGAAGATCTGGCGAGGGGATTATGTGGATCTGTTTGCACTCCTTTTCAGTGATCCCATAGTGGATCCTGGGGAGGAGGATGATCGAAAGGAAAAAGAAAAGTACAAGAGGCCCAGGGCAGATAGGAATTGGGCTAACTGGACCTCAGCCTACGCAATCTACCATGGGGTGCAGTTAGAGATGTTTCCGGAAAGAGGGGCAGTATTATTGAAATATGGGGAGATAATACGGAGGGCCTACGAGACCGGCCCCCCCGGGGCTTGGCTCAGGTATGATGAGGCTTTCCGGCACCGAGCTTCATTCACCCCAGGATTGAGGTGGGACACTCATGCTCACGACCTCTGGTTGACTTGCATGATTGACGCCACGGGAGCCCCTAGAACAGACAGTGGACACCTATTAGTGAAAGGTGGGGTGGCTCCTGTTAATGACCCTAATAGGGCATGGGGCAAGCAGACCGTAGCGGGAAACGTTGGGCAATGCTATGAGTTCTCCCGCACCGGGAGATGTTCTCGTACAACGTGCAGGTTTCGCCATACCTGCACCTCCTGTGGGGGATTTCACGCTGCGACCTCTTGCCCCCGGCCAAAACCCGGGTTCAAGGGTAAAGGCGGGGCCAGCGCCAGAGGAAACCAAGGTAGTGCTGGGGCAGGTGCGAGTGGAAAGAGCCCCAACCCCAGTTAAGGTAGATAGGTTAGCAACAGTCTTACGCGGGCACCCCAATAGAGAGGAGGTCCAATATGTGGTAGAGGGTTTCAAGGAAGGGTTTAGAATACCAGCAGGTGACGTACGGCGGGGCAGAATTGCTCCCAACTTGAGGTCGGTAGTGGGGATGGAAGATCTGGTTGCACGAAAAATCCAGAAGGAAGTCCTCGAAGGGAGAGTGGATGGGCCATTTGCCTCCCCACCTCTGCCTGACATGGTCTTTTCCCCTTTAGGAGTAGTCCCAAAGAAGGCCCCGGGACAGTTTCATTTGATCCATCATTTGTCCTTCCCACGGGGTTCTTCCGTTAATGATGGTATCCCCAAGGACCTTACGACTGTCCACTATGCATCCTTCGATGCAGCGGTGGCTTTAGTAAGGGAATTTGGATGCGGGGCTTTACTGGCAAAGTGTGACGTGAAGTCTGCCTTCCGTCTCTTGCCTGTGCACCCGGACAGTTTCCCGCTTTTGGGTTTTCATTTCCAGGGAGGATTCTACTACGATAAGGCCATGCCAATGGGATGCTCCATTTCCTGCTCAGCCTTTGAACGTTTTAGTTCCCTTATTGAATGGGTTGTGCGGCAAGTGGCTGGAGAGGGGGGCATTACAAAATATCTGGATGACTTCCTCTTCATCGGGCGAGCCGGCACAGACGAGTGCGCTGAATTAATGGTTAAGTTTCAAGAGGTAGCAGGACATCTGGGCATCCCATTGGCAGAAGAAAAGACGGAGGGACCTAGCACAGCCCTTACATACTTGGGGATAGAGCTGGATACCGCAGCTGGGGTGTCGCGCTTACCTCCAGAAAAGATTGGGGCATTAATCATTAAACTGAAGGAGTGCATGTCTGCAAATAAAATCATGGTCAGACAGCTCCAGTCACTGGTGGGGAGTTTAAATTTTGCGTGCAGGGTCATAGCACCAGGTAGGGCATTCATGTCCCGCCTGTATAACAAACTTGCGGGGGCCCCCTTGCCCCATTACCACATAAGAGTGAATACGGACATGAAAGAAGATTTGGGGGTGTGGGTAAGATTTTTGGAGAAGTTCAACGGGGTTAGTGTATGGAGGGAACAGCTCCTGTTGGCAGCCGAGTTGCAGGTCCATTCGGATGCAGCCGGCTCCCTGGGTTTTGGGGTATATTTTAAAGGCAAGTGGTGCTCAGCCCCTTGGCCTCAGGATTGGAAGGTCCGGGGCATCACTAGGGACCTCACATTTCTGGAGCTATTCCCTATTGTAGTGGCAGTTGAATTGTGGCACGCCCAGTTTACAAACAGAGCCGTACTGTTCTGGTGTGATAACCAGGCAGTAGTTCACATAATTAACACGCTCTCATCACGTTCGCAGCGGGTCATGGGGCTCGTACGGGTTTTAGTTATCACCTGCCTTCGGTATAACATCTTATTTCATGCCAAGCACGTGCCTGGACTCGAGAATGAGATCGCGGATGCTCTTTCTCGATTCCAGATGGAGCGCTTCCACTTGCTGGCGCCTCAGGCCAGCCGGATCCCGGAACCCATGCCTGTGGCAATGTGGACCCTTGGATTATAGAGCTCTGCTCCGTGGTACAGGGCTCTTTGGCTGTTCGGACCAGAGCAGCTTACACCAGCGCGTTTCAAGCATTTCAACGGTTTCGCGCTCATCAGGGATGGAGCATGGGTTTCCCGATCCATGAGGCTCAGGTGTTAAAGTTCGCGATGGCATTGAGAAGGAAAGGATTGGCAGCGCGCACTATTGCCGGAAAACTGTCAGCAATAGCTTTTATGAGCCAACTTGCAGGGCAACAAGGACCAGATAGAGGTTTTTTCGCCCGCAGATTATTAGAGGCATGGGCCCGGGAGCAGCCACCCTCCCCTGATGGCAGGTTACCTATTACCCCTGCCCTGTTAGTTAGCATTGTTGGTGTACTTCACCAGGTTTGTTATAACGATTTCAAAACAAGTATGTTTGCAGCACTGTTCAAAATAGCATTTTTCGGGGCTTTTAGGATTAGTGAATTGGTGAGTGAGTCAGCTAAAGACAGATCGGGCAGGGCATTAGCGGTAGGGGACGTGCAGGTAGGCAATGAAGAACTTATATTACGGGTACGAAGGTCAAAAACGGATCAGAGAGGTAGGGGACAATTAGTGAAGTTAGCCAAGGCAGGAGATGACAGGTTATGCCCGATCCTGGCGGCCCGGCGGTATGCGCAGATATGCCCGCCAACCCCGGGAATATTCTTTTGCCACGGTAATGGGTTACCGGCTACTAGGCACCAGTTTGTGGCAGTGCTCTGGTCAGCATTGGCTTGTCTGGGTGTATCGCCGGGAGACTATGGATCACACTCATTTAGAATAGGGGCAGCTACCTTCGCAGCCCGGATGGGCATGCCAGGAAGGGAAATACAAGCGATCGGCCGATGGAGATCACACGCTTATCGCGCGTATGTACGGGGAGATTCCTTGGTCCAATAAGTACTAATTCTTTGATTGTTTCCATTTGGCAGATAACAACAAGCCGATGAAAATGAGGACATGGATCTGTGGGCATAGTTTGGTGCGATGGGCAGCCAAAGCAGCAAGGAATACTAGGTGGGGATCCCAGTTGGGGCTATCGGCCATGACGGAGATAGAATGGAAAGGAAGGAGCGGGATGAGGTGGCATCAACTGCTCCCGGAACTCACTCGGCATGCACAGGCCAGTAGGCCAGACATTCTGGTGGTACACCTAGGGGAAAACGATTTACCAATTTTGAAAGGGGTACAATTAGTAAAAAATATAAAAAGGGACTTGTGGGAGGTTAAAAGAGTATTTCCGGGGGTAAGGTTAATATGGACGGAATTGGTTGAGAGGGTTAGTTGGGGAACAGGGGTGCCGCCAGGGAAGATAGATAAAGCAAGGAAGTCAATTAACAGGGAAGTTAGGAAATGGTTAGTGGGAATTGGGGGAGAGACCATTAGGCATAATACCATTAATCACAGGGAACTTGATTTATTTAGGCAAGATGGTGTACACCTGTCCTCGACTGGAAATGACATCTACTTAAGAGTTCTGCAGGATAAGCTGTTGGAGTGTTTAAGATAGGTGGGGGGGCCGGACCCGCCGAAGGTACCGGCGTGCCCTATGTGGCGGTGGTCCAGTATCGTTTATGATAGGGTAAGTAAGCATAGGGGTCATCTCCTTAAGAGATGGGGAAGGCACGCTCAAACGTAATCGCAGGGTGTGGCATGCGTAGCGTGGTGGTCCCTGGGAAGGGGTGACCTGGAACAGCGGTAGGGCATTGTATGGCCCCCCAACGTGAGGCACCCAAAATTCCTTACTCGTAGTCCGAAAGGATTAAGTCCCCGTTGGCCGCGCGGTAAGCGCTGGACGATGGGGAGACGTTATTGTTGGGGCGAGGTTATCGAGGGTACATCGAGACCTCCCCGCAGTTTTAAAGTTAACTGAGTTACTGTTTTGGATACTGGACCTTGAATCGCAATAGGCGATGTCACCCCCTCACCTATTCAATTTGACTGATTTTGGATCAATAAAGGGTGTGGCCTATTAAATCCATACAATGGTGTCCTGTCTCATTCATTGGGGTGCGCCGACAATTGCCTCCCAGGCTTCCAACTGTCATCCTATTTAAAGGAATAGTAACATCACAGACTCCATAATATTCAGATAATTTTTGTCTCAGACTTCAGGACAGATGGAGAATGAGTACAGACACTAGAAGTTCGGGACTTTTCGTGTAAGATGGAGAAGTATTTTCATAAATTTTGTATAAAGTCTGTTGACATTTGCAGTATTTTTACCCCAGCAGGAGATGTGAAAATACTAACATCAATGAGGTTTAGCACCCCATGGAAGCCATTTTTAGCATGGAACCAGGTCACTTTTACACCATTGTCCTCTAGTCGTTTCTTGTACAGCAAGCCATCGTCCCTAATGACATCATATTCGCAGGTTGCAATGTAAGTCTCAGGGAGTTGGCAAATAATGGCATCTTCAGCAAAAATTGAGGAAAAGGTTATTTCTAAAGCCTCCTTAAACTTCTCATAAACTTTGGGTTTATATGGAGCGGGTAATGATGGTTTGTAGCCTCTCCTTCTGAATTCCTCAGGGATGTTGTCAGCATTCACCCATTTTCCATATTTTAATCTAATATCCTCAGGAACATGGGATCCTCGCAGTACATCTTCCATCAGTGACGGGTCTTTATTAAAATACTTCAGACCAAAGTACACAAGACTGCTCTGGAACAAGATGGGAAATGCATAGTTCTGCTGATATGAAGGCAGGTAAAAGTCCATTGCCTGGACACCTGGGTAGACCATGATCTGCGCACGAATCTTTGGGAGATCTGTTCTTCCTACTAGGAGCTGGCAAACAACAGAAACAAAATTGCCCCCAGCACTGTCCCCATATAGGATAATCTGGGCAGGATCAACCCCATAGTCTTCTGCAGTCTTCATGAAGTGTATGGTGGCAGCAAGGCAGTCTTTGTATTGCGCTGGATACGGATGCTCAGGAGACAAACGATACCTATAGTGCCATCGCAAAGCAAAGACATGTGATTTTTTAAAATCCTTCTACACTGATTGATGTTTGGGTCTTGGTGGTAGGCAGCCTGTATTGTAGCTGCCAGAAAACACATATTATAGCAGCCTCTAAAAGACAAATATGGGAAATGCAAGCAACTATAGCAAAATCTCTGGATTGGCTCTGTTTTATCAGGAGATCGTGAAAGTTTCTCCTCCCCACAAAATTGTTTGAAATCTCAGTGCTTGTGATAAAATGTGAGAACTGCCCACACTGAATCACTGTATCTTTTCCTGGGCTCCCCATTCTTGCCTGGAGAGAGAAAGGTAGCAGCTCTGAGGCACAGACGAGGTAACTGCTGATAGTGGGAGAGGGGGAAAGGAGTGGAGGCTGGAAGGGATTCTGTAGGGCTTCCAAAAGTCTGAGGGGCATGTGCCTCCCCCCCTAACAAGTTGCCTATGCTCTGAAGTGCCTGATCTCTCTTTCCTACTATGAGTGGCTGGTGTGACAAGAAGCTAACAACAGATAGCAATGAGGTGACTTGCAGCAGGGGTGCTAGCCCTATTTTTATTGTCTAATTGAAGACTGAGTTATAAAGAACCACAGCTGTAAGCAGTTAGGAAGCAGGAAATGAGTTCAATTGGAGGAGAAAGAGAGTGCGTCTGCACACTTTGGAACAGTGGTTCCCAAAGTTTTAGCCTGTCACCTCATTTTGAGACTTAAATGTAATTCCCAGACCTGAGACAGCAACAAATACAGACCAAGTATATATCAAAATTCAAATCTCATTTGGGCTCACGATACCATCTACAAATATCCTGGCTCTAAGTTTGAGCCCTTGTTTTAAAAAGTGAGGAGGAGCTGTTTGGGAGACAGGAGTGACTGCCTAGCTCCTCCCATTCCGGAAGTGTGGGGGCAGTTCCTGGTGTGACGAACCTGATGTTGAAGAGACTGGGTGTGGACTGAAGTTGCATGGGAGGGGAACTGTTTAGAGGGAACACACCGCAGCTTGTGGGAGAGAGAGTGCATGCCGTTGTGTAGCAGCCATGTCACAGCTAGGGGTGGGCCGGGTCCTCCGGCCGGAGGAGGGAGGCAGGGTAGGGCTGGGCACCCGTTTGTGCAGGCAGCGCCTCAGCCCACTCCAGCCACAGCAGCAGCTCCAGCAGAGGCCGGCCCACCCAGCTTCCCCACAACTGTCTGTCTGGCTCACTGTGCGTGCCCCACAGTGTAGTGGCAGCAATTGTCCATCACGGGGCCATGCAGGGATCAGGCCACTGCAGCTTGTGTGGCTGCATTCACTGTTGTGAAATATTGTTGTGGAGCCTCCATGTTACTAAGGGGTTATGGGGACAGGCCCAGAAGAGGACCAGAATTGTAACGAACATAATAAATTAACCCACAGAGGGAGAATGCACTAGAATAGGAGTTCAGATGCTTTATTCCAAAGGAAATTGAGACACTCAGATGTGGGCTGACCTGTGTGAGGGCCAAATCCATCACTCATTTCTCATCTAACATCTATCATTTTAGGCTATATTCATGTCCTATTTCTCATTAACGTCTTGTTGGGTCCCATTCATTCTGATATAGCTTTTCTCTGATATATCAGTAAAGAAACTCAGTGTAAACAATTCTCATATAAATGCATTAGGCTGAGCTCACTTACCCAACAGACACAACCACCGAATCACTCTTTTTGGCAATTTTTCGGCTAATCTTTTCATAGAAAGCTAAAAAACAAATACTGTTATGAATGCTGAAATAAAAGTCTGAGGATACTTGGTTATATAATGGAAGGGTTTTCTTGAAGCAAATATAATCCAGACATACTTTTTAAACTACATTTAGTCTGCATATTCTGGAATTAAACTTCTCTAGCCACAATCCACAAAACGTTTACTCCAGATTTTCCCAAAGCCATGTTCACACGTGCAAAACTAACCCAATTTATCAAAGTTAAAGCAATTATTCAGGTTTTAGTAACTCACTTTGGTAACATTCACACTACATTCCTAAACCCATTTAGTATCATCATCACCATCTTCCCCCAGTGACCATGTTATGAAAGTGCAATGATCCCTTCACACCTTACACGTGAAGCATTCTGTGATGAATTTCTCAGAATTCCCAGCAGGAGAGAGACTTAAGCTGCAAGCTGGGATTGACTGCATACTGTATCACCAACCAAACACACAAAGGGTTCACATTACAAGGTACTTCCATTTACAAAGCAGAGGGGAGTATCAGCTCCTGATTTTTTTTTCAGAGCTGGAGGGTGCAGCAGCCACACGAGATGCCCTCAGGAAGCTACCACACCTTGGGTAGCCTTAGCCCAGTCTGGGCTGCTGCCAGATGTCCACCCCACCCCACCCCCAACCCCCTGCATGCCAGGGCGAGCAGCCAGCTGCTATGTACTGTATCCTCAGGAAAAGTCCAGGGACACATCACATAGCAGCCTTAGCCCCAGTGGTAAGACTGCCCAAGGCATGGCAGCCCTGCCCTGCCACACAGTGAGTTCTGCGGCAAGGCTTTGGGTGGCGGGCGCTGTTGCCCATTGCGCACTGCTGCATCATGGCTGGGGGCAGGATTTTGGTTGGGCTGGGGAAAGGAGATGGGGCAGGGTTGGGGGCCCGCTTGTGTGGCCAGCATCTCAGCCCACCCCATGCTGTGATGGAAACTCCAACAGTGGCCTAGCCGCTCGGCTGCCCCACTCCCCACACTGTTCCCACAGTGTAGCGGCAGCGTTTGCCTGCCACAGGGCCACACAGGGTTTGGGTCCTCCCGGCTCATGTGGCTGCAACCATACTTCACCTCCTACTCCTGAATACCATCATTTGACCTGTGAAGGACACTAAGGTACAAATAAGATAAGGACTTAGTAAACCAATTGAGCTGTGCATCTGAACCTGGCCCAAGAGCTGCTTCCCACATGCTCTCCCTGCTTGTCTCTCTCCAGTCCCAACTTTATAGAAGCTATGCACAACCACTTGCTGCTCAGTCACTTGCAAGCACTGCAGGCCCACCATGCCAAATAAGCAAATAGGGCTGAAATGAGAATCAAAATTATTCTCGTGAGAATCTTGCAAGAATCAAGAACCAGCAGTGAAATCTCAAGAAGATCTCACTAACAGTTCAAGATCTCATGAGATTCTGGGAGGGAAATTACAATGCTCTGCGCATGCACAAAATGACCACTGTGGCCATTCTGTGCATGTGAGACATTTTTCCAAGATGGCACAGCCCATGTCAGTGCCATTTGTGGAAAGTGAAGCTGGGCTGCACAGGTGCAGAACCAGCTGCCATTTTCCAAAATGGCACAAACGTGGTCTGCACCATCTTGGAAAAGGGCAGTGCATGCGCAGAATGGACATGGCTGCCATTTTGCACATGCACAGTGATTTTATTGGCGACCACGCTTCCCCCATCCCCACGCGGATAAGTCAAACAGGGGAAGAGAGATCCAGCGGCTGGAGCAGTTCTGGTGAATACATGGCATACAGGGCCTTTTGCAAACCTAGCCAGGGTATGCAAAAGGCCCTTCCTGGGTCTTTTGTGGGGGAGGGCTGTTCACAAGATTCTCGCTTTTCTCTGAGAGGATCCAGACAATTCTTGGCTCGTTCTCGTTTGCGAGAATGAGCCAAGAACCCTGATGCTTTTCGAGAAAAGTGAGAATTGCAACATTGAGGCTCAGCCCTAATACAAACAAGTAGCTAAGTGTGACATCTCTTATCAACCAAGATTTGAAGGATGTGACATCAGGACATTGAAATCAATGGGACAAGTCGCATGCTTAAAGATGAAGTCCACAGTAAGGAGTTTTGTGAGTGTGTGTTCATGGAAATTTTCCACTCTGCAATAGATTTTGGCTCACTGTGCAGTAGTCAACACCTGGTTAACAGAGGAGTTATAACTTCATTCCTAATTTTCAACTTCTAATTCTCAGCTTCATGAATGTATTCCTATTTCTCTCAGTGTGCCCCACTCCCTTGTCTCCCCTCCCTTGTCCATCCTAGATTGTAAGCATCCCAGGGCAGGGACTGTCTCTATTTCACAATTGTTCAGTGCCAGGCACATTGCTGGCATTATTAAATAAATAAATAAATAAATAAATATTTTAAGCTGCAGATTTCTTGTTCTGTCTAGTGTCTACACCTGCCTAGAGTGAGGTCTGCATTCACTCCACATTCCTTTCATTTGCTCCACTGAAAGGCATATCTCATGATGCCCCATTGACAGAAGTGCAGCCCAATGAATACATCAAACTGCTCAGTAGATACCACTTAAATTAAATCCTTTGAGAGATTTGTATATATTAGGGATGGGATTTCAGTTTCAGTTTAAACCGAAACAGCCCCAAAATGGCTGGTTTGGTTACAGTTCGGAGAATCCGAAAATTGGGCTCATTCTGGTTCTGGTTTTCAGTTTTATATCTTTTCTCACTGAAGTCAATGGGAAGAGAACTGGGTCCGGAACAAAAGAAAATCCATCCCTACACCCCCACCCCAACCACAACCCCCATCTCCTGGGACAGAGGGTCCAGCTTCCCCACCCCATTCCCTGAGGCTCACTACTGGCCTTTGAGAGTGGGGGTGAGGATCTGCGGTTGCATTCCTAACACTCCCCATCCCCAGGGCCCTGGCAGCTGTATATATTGGTCTCAGAGGATAGGGGTGAAGATCCGCCCACCGCTGCTGATGGAGGCGTCCTCCACCAACAGGTCCCCTCATAGTGGTGCACTGCAAGCGTGCCTCCCTGAAGGCCCACTGGCCATGACATACTGGTCTCAGAGGATAGGGGTGAAGATCTGCTGCTGCCGGTCCACCACTGCTGATGGAGGTCTTCTCCACCAACAGGCCCACTCGCAATAGCGCACTGCAAGCCCACCACATCTGTTAGAGACCTCCCTGCAGGCCCATTGGCCATGGCACACTGCCAGCCCACTTCAGCTATCATAGGCCTCTCTGAAGCCCCCCTGACCATGGCTCACTTCCGACTCACCACTGCTGATGGAGGTCTTCTGGCACCGACACACCCCTTGTAGTGACATGTTGCCAGTCTGTCCGGGCTGTTGGAGGCCTCTCAGCAGGCCTAGACCTCCTTGTCAGGGTGCACAGCATCTGTGCCATTTTGAAAAAGGGCAGTCATTCTTCACATGTGTGAAACACCACCACACCTGTGCAGAATGGCTGCCCTTTTCCAAAATGGCACTGATGCTGCTGGTGTCATTTTGGAAAAGGACTGTGCATGCACAAAATTACCCCAGTGGCCATTTTGCGCATCGCGCTGATGAGCAGGGACCCACCTCAGCAACATGCACCCCAGCAAGGAGGTCTAGGCCTGCTGGGAGGCATCTGACATCCCCGGCAGGCTTGCAGTGCGCCACTGGAAGGAGGCCTGCTAGTGCCAGGAGGCCTCCATCAGCAGAGGCAGCCCAGCACCAGCGGTTCCTCACCCCACCCCCATCCTCTAAGGCCAGTAAGTACAGCTAGCTACCAGGGCCCTAGGAGGAGATGTTAGGACTGTGGCCATGGATCCTCACCCCCACCCTCCAAGGCTGGTAGTGGGCCCTGAAGAATGGGGGTGGGGGGAAGTTGAACCCCCTGTCCCAGGTGATGGGGTGATGGGGGTTAGGGATGGGGGGTTGGTCCCAGACCTGGACAGTTCACTTTAGTTGGGTTCACTTTTTAGTCCAGTTCCACTTCCCATTGAAGTCGATGGGGGTAGATTTCCCATTGACTTCAATGGGGAAAGATCTGAAACTGGAAAAAATGCCCTGTGTCTCTCCCCTAGTATATGTGCAGTCTGACATACCAAGGAGGTCAAAACACAACTAGAAAAACTTTCCAGGCCTCCTCTGTACATCATAAAGCCAAAACAAACGAACAAAAAGGAGATTACTCCTTTTTGTGTTACTATTTTACTAATTGCCTTATACATCTTGGTCCTCATTAATAGTGAATCTCCTATATGGCTTAATACTGTAAGAGAGTAGCAAAAGCAGCAATCTCTCTAGAATTATAATATTGCTTTAAAGATCAATGAGTTGTATTATGAATAATAATAATAATAATAATAAAATATGACAATTTGGAACTAACCCAAAATCTTAAGGCTTGAAAATGTGTTAGAAATCACTGTTATTTTTATTTTATTTTTAAAGGGAAATCACGTATAGTTTTAAAATGTCCTGTCGCTGTGGAATGCCCTCACGGCTTCGCCTCAGCCCAGATCTCTTGACCTTCCAGAAGACCTGGCTCTTCCATCAGGCGTTTGGTAGGAGGGGGAGGGGGAGGGGAAGGGTGGGATGGGTTAAGTGGGATCCGTAACGTTGGGAGGGGGGGGGTTTGCAGATCGGGATTAGTTTTATACTGCTGCTTAGGATTTTAGATTGTTGTATTTATGTATATTTATATTTATATTTTTATAATGTATTGTTTACTGCATTTGTGTTCACCACCCCGAGTCACCTGTGCACGAGAGGGGTGGGGTATCAACTGAAATAAATAAATGAAATTATAAAAATTATTATAATTAAATTATTATTTTAAAAATCCATTTACTCCCCTCTCCCCTTATGGTTCTTACTAATGCTTCCAATCATGCCGCCGCCCCCGTGGAAGAGAAGGACTCCTTTCTTTCGGCCAGTAAATGGCGCTTTTGGTTGGTAAATCCGCACAGGCACCCCATCAAACTGCAGATCCTCACTGAAGAGCTTTCGGTCCTTTCCCATTTTTCTGAGATCCATCATAAAGCGGATAAAGACAACCTGTCTGCAGATACCAAGCTCTTCAAAAAATTTCCCCTGTTTGGTGCAAAAGAGAGAAACTTACTATAGACATGAGTTCTACACAAGTGCATCTGAAGGGAACGATCTGAGATACCTTCAGGGTCAGATCTTTAGCAACTTGCACTATCTTGATTTGAGTTCAATCTCAAATGCATCTGAGCTAGCAAAGCCCTGAATCCTGTCATGTAGCTTGTTATAAGACATAAAGGTTGTCTTTCACATAGTACTCGTGTTAGATATTTATTTGCAGGGCTAGCTGATTCCCCTACATCTCCCATCCCCTTTGGATCTGGGACTCTGGTGTTGCATGATCCTAGAATTCCAACTCTGCTCATGCTGAGCAACACATGTAGCAAGTTTGCATCCTCTGGAGCCCCAGTACCAGGAGCTAAGGGAGTGAAGGCTCAGGAAAGGTAGGGAGGTGCACGCCAGAGTCAGTGCCAGTCTTCAGGCTCATTTGCACAATACCTTTCGTAGACTGAGTAGTGGCACAAACCCACTATAACAGGGAGGGCTGGATCAAGCTTTGCTGGATCAAGTCCCTCAAAAGCCGTCCCGCGTGGGAATTAGCTCCATTTTAGTTCACTCCACACTTATCATACTCCCAAGATTCAGCCTTTCATAGTCCATGCAAGTTCCACAGCAACAGTACAAATCTCACTATCTGACCCCAAGTCCAGCCAGGCTCCAGCCCTCTGGCTTCCAATAGTCTCGCAGGGAGTCTGCTAGGATATCTCCTTGAGCTGGCAACTCCCATTGTCTCTGGGCTAGACAGAGTCCCTCTGGTGCCAAGCCACTTTAGCCTAGGCAGAGCTCTTCCAGACTGCATCCAAGTCTCAGCCCTGTCCCATGCCCAGGGCCTCTCCAAGCAGCCCACAGCACTGACCAACAGAGCTGCCTTCAGCACCTTGCATGAGGAAAAGGTTCTGTCCCAGCCAGCTTAGGGATCCAGGCTATCTCAGCAACACAGCTGGGTTTCAGGACCCTGGAGAGGTCTTCTGCTGGAGAAGCAAAGAGCTCCTCTCAGGTCTGCTGCCAGACCTAAGGGCGCTGTTAAACGAGACAAGAAACGCAGCTGATCCTTTGATCAGCCGCCTTTCTTTGTGCTCGTTTAAAAGTCTAACCTGCTTTGAAGCCGGGTCTTCCCCACATTAGACCTGCCCGGCGATCCTTGCCCCTCCAACGCGGATCCCCGATGTGCCGGCTTTAAGCCGCACTTCCGGGTCCCCTTTCTAGAGTGCGCATGCGCAGAAGGATGCACATGCGAACATAGGGCATTTATAGACGATCCCGCTTACAAGTGGGATCGTTAAATGCCGGCATTCCCCCCATCCCCCCGCCTTCCTCTGTATGCCGTGCCTGATGTCCAGACACAGCGCAGAGTCTTTGTGCGCATGCGCGCCCTTCCGCGTATGCACACATGCCCAGGGAACCCGGAATTGTGGCGTGAAGCCGGCACTTTGGGGAACCGCGTCTGAGGGGGCAGGATCGCCTGCCCGGTCAGACGCGGGGTAAGATCCTGGCTCAAGCTTTAGACGAGCGTAAAGAAAGGCGGCTGATCAAAGGATCAGCCTCCTTTCTTGTCTCGTCTATAAACGCCCATAGTCTCTGTGATGGGTCTGATGCTCTTCCGAACATCAAACGCGTCATAGAGAGGAAGGTGGGGGGGAGATGCTGGCAGTGAACGATCCCGCTTGTGAGCGGGATTGTTTAAAAGTGCCCTAAGCCTCCTCAGGCTTCCCTCTCTTTAAGCCCAATGGGCTAGCCCTTAAGGCCTTGAACCTTTAAAGGGCCAGTACCCTGCCATGCATGCTCCCAACTGTCTTTTACATGGGGTTTTCCTCATGCTTCAGGGCTGGCTTCGCCAAGCCCTTCTCCGGTTGATTGTATTGTGCCCTCCAGCCAATCCTGTTCTGGCTGGCACCCTGGCACTCTTAAAGAGGCCTCAGCCCTGGCAGGATGCTCCCTGCCACACCCACATTCTCAGTGTTGTGTGAAATCCGTATCACTTCCTCCTTGCTGCTTGATGATCCCTTGTTCCTTGCCACCTAAAGGGATGGCAAGAAAATGCAGGGAAATCAACAGCTGTGTGAATGCATGACTACAGGGCATTGCAGGCTATGTTTTATTTAGGAAAGATGGGTAAATGGGGAGAGGTAGCAGTATAATCCATAAACATGATTGACAGTGAAGAAACATGTCATGATGATATGAATAAAACAATCAGTTTGGACAAAGATCACCTTAGATGAAGCTGGTAAAAGTGGACCTTTTCAAGCAGTATTAGGGGTTTCCTATAGGCCTCCAGGTTCGGATTTTACATAGACTCACTTAATATTAAAGAAAGAAATACTACTTTAGTGATTATCAGAGACTTTAATTTTTCAGATATTGGCCACAAACACAAACCCCTCCACATGGAATCTGCACAGGTCTCGAGGACATGCATGCGGGTTGTACACAGGATCAGTCCATTGTTTGGAGAATTAATGCTGCTAATAATAATAGGCCCTAATTACTCCTGGATGTGATAAATGACAAATTTCTTCACCAAATTGTCACTCAGCCAACTAGAAGGGATGCTATTTAAGATATTATTTTAGTAAATAGTTAAGATATCATTTAGAATGTAATTATTGGGGATAATCTTGGATCTGGTGATCATGAATTAATTCAGTTTAATTTAGTTGGAAGGATACTTAATAATAAACAATAACTATGTATTTTTATTTTAAGGTGGCAGATGTTGGGAAATTAAGGAAACTAATTAGTGATGTTAATTGGACTGAAGAAAGTATGAACCATAATGTGGAAGATGGCTGGAATTTCTTTTAAGTCCAAGTATAGCAGGGTGCAACCTAATTGGGATGCTGACCCTTTAAGGAAGGTAGCACCAGCATGGGGAAGGTGCTGTCGTAGGTGCAGGTGCTACATGGGATGAAGGACAGCACCTGAATGCTTCCCACTTGAGCTTGAATGTGGCTGAGCTAGTCCAAGGTAAAAGCCTGAGCTGAGAACTCAGTAAGGGGTTGTTGCTGAGGGAAGCTATGATCAGGGAGGGGACAGAGCTTAAGGACGGCTCTGGAGAGAAACTGGGAGTTTGGGAACAGAGCTCAATGGCAGCTCTGGGGAAGAGACCTGAAGCAAACACTGCCTGGACTCTGGCTAGAGAATGTCCAGTTCAGAGGGTGTTTCCTGAGCTGAGGGCTTAGCTGGCAACAGGAGGATTGTGCCTGGCCCATAGAGGCTGAGAGTATCATAAGACTGTAGATCTGATATTGACATTGGGGACAATCCAGCGGCCTGCTTATGCCAACCCAGATGCGCACGCGGTGAGGCACACTGCAAAAGTACAACCCCAGCTTATGCAACCTGCCCTGTGCAGCTGTGCTGTGCACGTTGTACCACGTGCGCGTCTGAGAGCATGCATTCTGGCTGTGTGCTGCACACGTAAGTAGGCCGCTGGATTGTCCCCTTTGTGAATAGTAACTGAATGGTGATGGGATATGTGAATAATCACTTGAGCAGAGATTCCCCTGAAGAGCATGGCTTTTGGGGAGTATCCTGATGACATTCACCCCAAGTACCCTTGACCCTGATACACCAAATTTCAGAGGATTTCTGAAATTTGCATGCCTAAAAAGGGGAAATATTTTGTAGGAAGGCATTCTAGATCCAACTGGTTGAATAATTGGATCCAATTGGTTGAATAATTATTCCAATTGAATAAGTGGATCAACTAATCCAATTGGTTGAATTGGATGAATAATTCTAACCTCCAAGAGGTTAGAAAATGTAGGAATAAAGTAAGACTTGCCTACAGTCAAGCCAAGCTAGACCTTGCCCAAATAGCAAGAGCTTTTATAGTTATATAAATAATAAAAACACAAGAAAAGAACGAGTGGGGCCACTGTATATTAAGGATGGGATAGAGATCAAAGATAATGTAGGCATGGCCCAAATACTAAATCAATATTTTCCATCAACTTTTAATATCGATGATAACAGGGACCACGGTTATGAAGACAGGGTAGTTGATGATGTGTGTGTGTGGTGGTGGAAATTAGCATAGCACAGGTAGAGGCAAAACTCAGAGCACTTAAATCAGAAGGACCAGATAATTTTCATCCAAGAATATTGAAGGAGCTAGCACATAAAATTTCAGGTCCATTAGCAATGGTATTTAATAAATCCATTAGTTTGGATTTATTAAATGCCATTGTGATTGGAGAACAACAAATGTTGTACCTATCTGTCTTTAAGGAAGGGAATATACATGACTCAGGTAATTATAGACCTGTTCTGTTAGCCTAACCTCAGTGTTATGTAAGATGCTGGAGCAGATACTAAGGATGTTTTCAGACAAGTCACTCTCCACCCACTAACCAACCACTATATTATTTATTTATTTATTTTATTAGATTTTCATGCCATCCCCTCCTGTCTTCACAGCTTGGGGCAGGTTACAACATTATTTTTTATTAATTATTATTATTATAAGCATTTATATAGCACAAGAAATGTACCTGGCACTTTACAGAGAATAAGATAGACACGGTCCCTGCCCGAGAGCTTACAATCTAAAGACAGGGAGAGGAGACAGGGAAGGGGGAACAAAGGGAGAGACAAGGAATGCAACAATCATGAGGATGCAAGAACTCAGGTAGACGTACTTGGCTTGGTTAAAGTAAATTGGGAGTTTGCAGATAACAAGGGATAATCCTGGGAATGATTAGCAGGAGTTAGGGAGGGCAGAGCGGAAGAGGTGGGTTTTGAGGAGAGACCTGAAGGTACGAAGGGAGGGAGCAAGGCGGATGTGGGCAGGGAGGGAGTTCCAGACGTGCAGGGCAGCGAGGAAGAAGGGACGAAGGCAGTTGTGGGAGCAGCGGAGGCGTGGGAGGGGATGGAAGAGGAGCAGAGTGCTCAAACAGGGGTTCGGAGGGAGATCAGGGCAGAGAGGTAGGGGGGAGAGAGGTTGTGAAGGGCTTTGTAGGTGAAGATGAGGAGCTTGTGCAGAATACTCTCAGGAAGGGGGAGCCAGTGGAGAGAGGAGAGGAGAGGCTGCACATGGTCAAAGCGATTGGCTAGGTGGATGATCCTGGCAGCAGAGTTTTGAACAGAGATGAGGTAAGAAAAGTGAGAGTGGGGAAGGCCAGCAAGAAAGAGGTTACAATAGTCGAGGCGTGAGAGTTGCGGGGTATAAATTAAAAGTGAAATGAAAAAATGAAATGAGATGACTACGGCATGGATGAGAGTTTTGGCAGAGGAGACAGACAGAAAAGGGCAGATCTTAGCAATGTTGTGGAGGGAGAAGCGGCAGGATTTGGCCACGGAGTCAATGTAGGGTTTGAAGGAAAGGTGCAAGTCAAAGATGAAGTCCAAGCTTCGGGCTTGGGGGACAGGGAGGGTGGAGACCCCGTCAACGGCAATTGACAGGGAAGAAGGAGAGGAAGGATTAGGAGGGAAGATAAGGAGTTCAGTTTTCACCATGTTCAGTTTGAGTTGGCGTTGAGATATCAGAGAGACTGTTGGTGAGACGAGCTTGAACAGAGGGGGAGAGGGAAGGAGTGGAGAGATAGAGTTGAGTGTCGTCAGCGTATAGGTGGTATTGGAAACCATGGGAGGCAATGAGTTTCCCTAGGGAGTGGGTGTAGACGGAGAAGAGGAGAGGGCCAAGGACAGAGCCTTGGGGAACCCCGACTGAGAGGGGTAGGGAGGAGGAGGGGGAGGAGTAAGGAAGAGATACATTGAAGGAGCAGTCAGAAAGGTAGGAGAAGTACCAGTCGAGGACAGAGTCCTGGAATCCCAGGGATTGAAGCGATTCAAGCAGGAGTGAGTGGTCAACAGTGTCGAAGGCAGCAGAGAGATCAAGGAAGACAAGACTAGAGTAAAGGTGGTTGGATTTAGCCACAAAAAGATCATTGGTTATGTTAGCCAGAGCGGTTTCAGTGGAGTGAAGGGGGTGGAAGGCAGATTGGAGGGGGTCAAGGGAGGAGTTGTGGGAGAGGAGGTTGAGGCAACAGGTGTAGACAACCCGTTCAAGGAGTCTGAAAGCAAAAGGGAGGAGTGAGACAGGATGGTAATTTTAAATTTTTGAACATTTTAAAATACAACAACATCAAAATATTTAAAACAACCATATATCATGATCAGAGCATCACAATAATTTGACCATATTTCAATATACCATAATATTCAAAATCCATGGCTTAATACCAGTCTACATAAAACAGAATCAATTACAGTTTATTATGGCTTGTGCCTTGAAACCAGCCAAACAAAAATACATTTTGCAACATTAAAACTAAACAGTTAAAATAAACATGACCAAAAGGATAAAATTGGAAATTTCCTTATTGTATATGGCCAGCTACAACAAAGCATTTCTCAGTCATTGTCACGGGCAACGGGTTGGATAAGGGGATGGGCAGAGGAAGGGGCGTTAGGAAGGATGGGGTTCCCCAGTCAGGGTCTCTCTCCACACGGGTTACCCAGAGTGGCAATAGTTCCCTCAGGATCTTGCTTGGGCTTTCCCCCATCTAGGGGGCAACCCGACTCATCATAGGGAAGGAGAGAGGACCCAGTTGCCAGAGCAGGAGGGAATACACTCAACAGGGTACACACGGGGCTTACTGTGGGTCCCAGGGCACGGTGGGAGGAGAGGGTGAGGTCACGGGGGGGGCACTGGGGACAGGAGTGAGAAAAGGGAAGGACAAGAACAAGGGTCTCCTGCGGGTAGGACAATCACTCGGGCAGAGGGAAGCAGGGACACACACACACACCGTGGGAAAAGGTGGGGGGGAATCAAGGGAACTCACGCACACTGAAGTTATCACACCCACACAGGAACCAAGGAGCAAGGAAGGGCTGAGTAAAGAAAGGGTAGAAGGGGCACACACACAACGACCAAAACAATGAATCTCTCACAAGGAATACAAGAAACAAAGGAGCAAGGGGTCAGCCTCTCAAACGATTACTGGCGGGACTTCCGAGCGCTGCCGCTGACTTTATGCCTCCCTGAGTCCTCTCATGTCCTACGATGAGGGTGCCCTCCCCCCCCCGCTCCAGGGTGATGCGCTCCAGGCCTGCATCGCCCCGCCAGGTGTGCACTGCGCCTGGGCGGGGCCAGCGTCCCTGCATCGACGGGTGTCCAGCAGGGCGAGTCATGCCCCCCAGCCCATGTCACTGGCCGTAGCTGCATCCCCTGGCGTTACCTCGTGATGCACCGGGGTGTGACAGTAAACCCCCCCGCCCCCGTCCAGGGTCCTCCCACTCCCCACCATGGTCTGAAGCCTGGGTTTGGAGGGATGGTGACGGTGAAAGGCAAGGATAAGCCAGGGGGCATGCACATTTAGGGCCGGCTCCCATGAACGTTCGGCTGGCCCACAATGCTTCCAGTCAATTAAATTGAACAAACGGCCCCCAATGAGTTTAGAATCAGCACCACCCGAACCTCGTATTCGGGCTGATCCTGCAGGATCACTGGTAAGGGAGGAGGGGTATGCTGTAGGGCATAGGCGGGGGCGTATGCTTTTTTCAAAAGGGAAACATGAAAAGCAGGATGAATCTGGAGATGGGCCGGTAGGGATACTACATACGTGACCTCATTAAGTTTTCGTACAATTGGATGAGGTCCAATGTATTGGTCATCTAACTTGGCTGAGGGTCGGGGAGAGGGGTAATTTTTCTTTCTTACCCAAACGAGGTCTCCCACCTGCAGAGGGGGGCCTGGACGACATTGTTTGTCTGCGGCCACCTTGTAACGGTGGTGAGCGGTGCGGAGACAGTGAAGGGCTTTCTGTTGAGCTTTCTTTATCATGGAGACCAGGGCGCCAGCCGCAGGAACCGATGTCTGGGCAATATCTGGAAAGCAAAGAGGGGGGTGGAAGCCATAAGTCACAAAAAATGGGGAATTCCCCAAAGAGGCGTTATTGTATGTAAATTCCGCAAGCAGCAATTTATTCCTCCAATCATCCTGAAGGTAGGTACAGAAGCATCTAAGATATTGTTCTACATGCTGATTGATCCATTCCACTTGGCCATTAGCCTGGGGATGATAAGCAGTGGTTGGGCGGAGCTTCACACCAAGAATGGTGAAGAAAACCTTCCAGAAACTTGACATGAATTGGGGTCCTCTGTCTGAGACAATCTCACGGGGCAGTCCATGGAGACGTACTACTTCTGAAAGAAGCAGTTCTGCTGTTTTTGGAGCTGATGGGAGGCCTGCACAGGGTACAAAGTGTCCCATTTTCGTAAAGTAGTCCACAACCATTAAAATGGTATCACAGCCTTCAGACTGTGGCAGGCCCACAATTAAATTTATTGCTATTCTTTGCCATGGGCCCTTGGGCAGCGGGGTTAACTGGAGTAATCTGACCGGTTTTGTCCAGGGGGTCTTGGTAGAGGCACACACCCTTGGACATAACGCTCCACATCCCTTCGAACCCCTGGCCACCAAAAGGATCTCAGCAGGAGCGTAAGGGTTTGTTGGTAGCCCAGGTGCCCCACTAGTGGGGAGTCATGATGAGCCCAAAGGATTTGGGGTCGATAGTTCGACGGGATGACAACCCGCCCCTGATGATAATATAATTCTTGGTGGTATGTATACTTGTGTGGTGCCCCCTCTCATGTACTCACCAATTGAAGCTTTTGAATAGAGGGAAACGTGGTGGCGAACAGATGGATGAATAATGGGTTCGGAAGTTTCCAGCTGATTTTCCTCCTTGAGCTAACAGTGGGATAAGGCGTCGGCTGGGGTGTTTTGGGAGCCAGGTCGCTATTGTACCTTGAAACAAAAATGAGAGAAAAACAGTGCCCATCGGGCGTGTCGGGCACAGCAATTTGTATATATGTCAGGTTTTTATGGTCAGTTAACACCAGGACCGGATGAGGACCTGCTTCTAGAAAGTGTCTCCAAGCGCCAAACACAGCCTTAATGCCCAGTAATTCCTTGCCCAGGATCTTATAGTTTCACTCAGCAGGGGTTAACTGGCAAGAATAAAAGGCACAAGGAAGTCACATTCCCTTGGGTCCATGGGTTTGGGTTAACACCGCTCCGATGGCTGAATCCGAGGCATCCGCCTCAACTATAAAAGGTTGAGACACATCAGGGTGTTGCAGGAGGGGTGCCGTCATAAAGGACCGCTTTAGGGTTTCAAAGGCATGTTGTTGGGGACCTGACCATGTATATTTTGCTCCTTTCCTTAGTAATGCTGTCAAAGATGTTGTCTGTTCTGCATACTGGGGAATGTAATGACGGTAATAATTAGTGTCCCCCAAAAAACGTTGGAGAGCTTTTACTGACTGTGGTGCCAGCCAATGTTGAATGGCCGTAACCTTTCCAGAATCCATCTTGATACCTTGAGAGGTCACCACGAATCCTAAAAAAGGGACTGCGTTCACGTGAAAGCCACATTTCTCCCTTTTACCGTACAACTTATGTTGTAGGAGTCTCTTATGCACCATTCGTACGTGGTGAACATGTTCGGTCACTGAAGCCGAGAATATGAGAATATCATCAAGGTAGGCGACCACACAAATATCTAAAAGATCCAGCAAGATATCATTAATTAGGTGTTGGAAGGTAGCAGGGGCGTTTACAAGTCCATAGGGCATCACAAGGTATTCGAAATGACCAAAACAGGTCCGAAAGGCTGTTTTCCATTCATCCCCTCTTCGTATTCTCATCAGTTTGTAGGCCCCCCTCAAATCTAATTTTGTAAAAATCTTTGCCCCTTGGAGTTTTCCCAAGAGTTCTGGAATCAGGGGTAATGGGTATCTATTTTTTATCGTGATGGCATTGAGGTCCCGGTAGTCAATACAGGGGCATAGATCCCCCTCCTTTTGGGGCACAAAGAAGAGAGGAGTGCCAGCAGGGGACATGGAATGACGGGTGAAAACTTTGGCCAGGTTATCATGAATGTAAGTTCAGCGGGTCTCCGTCTCCCCTGGGGAGAGGTTATAAATCTGTCCATACAGGGGCTCAGTCCCAGGTAGCGACTCAATGGGGCAGTCATAAGGTCTATAAGGGGGGGGAGTTCAGAGGCCTCCTCTTTACTAAAAACTGCAGATAGATCCTGGTAGGGCTGGGAAACATCTAGGTCTAGAGAAGGGGCAAGTAGAGCACTAACCTCCATGACAGGAGGAGGGGCTGCTATACAGTGCCGCTGACAATAGACCAAGGTGAATCGCAGGTCCCGAGTGGCCCAGTCTATTACAGGGTTATGGGCCATAAGCCAGGGGAACCCAAGAACAAGGGGAAACAAGGGGAAGGTAATAATATCAAACTGTAACTGTTCTGTATGGGCCCCAATAGTACATACCAGGGGAGTCGTGCATTCGTCAATGGTTTGTACCATTTCTATAGAATCTCGGGTCTGTTGGGGAATTAAGTTAGTGGTGGCAAAGTGTGTTTCCATGAAATTCCCAGAGGTTCCTGAGTCAATGAGGGCCCTTTGTATAATAGATCAGAAGGGAGACACCTGGAGTGATAGAAGAACATATAACTGATGTCCTAAACCGCCCCCCCTTGGAACACTAGAACTGGGGGTACTGATCCCTACTGAGAGGCCCCCCACTCCTCTCGGTCTGGGGCATTTCCCCCCAGGTTGGGTGGAGCGGGTTTAATTGGACATTCTCTAGAAAAGTGGGAGTTCCCCCCACAGTAAAAACAAAGGCAGAGCAGTCGTCGCCTTTCTCGCTCGGCTCGGCTCAGGGCACCCCTAACTGCCCTAACTATTTGCATCGATTCTGAAGCTGTTGTGCCTTCTGGCTGGGAGGGGAGGCCAACTAAGGCCCAGGGTACCTTAAAACTCCCAGTCCTACCTTGTTCCCTCTGACGTTCCCTCCGTCTCGCTGATAACCTCTCATCTATGTGTAGGGAGAGAGTAACGAGCTCGTCAAGGGAGGCAGGGGTCGCAGCTGCCCCTGCCAGTTCGTCCTTAATCTCTTCACTAAGGCCTTGGCGGAACAGTGCCCGCAGAACTGAATCCCCCCAGCCCAGATCGAAAGCCAATTTACAAAATTGGGTGATATAATCAAGCAACGCTGTTTGACCTGGTTTTAAGTGCAAGATAGACTGTTCTGTGTCTCATACGTGGTGGGGATAATCAAACAAAAATCTGAATTTTTGCAGGAATCCTTGGTAATCCCGAAGTAAATTGTCATTAGATGCCAATAAGGGCATGGCCCAGTCTAAAGCTACCCCACTCAGTAATCCTATAATAAAAGCAACTTTGGCTTGGTCGAACCCATATGTTAGGGGTTGTGTCTGGAAAGTGAGATTGCACAGGGCCAAAAATCCTTAGCATGCTTTAAAATCCCCATAGAATTTATCCAGTCTAGGGGCCTTAGGTTCCCTAGGAAGGGGATGGGGGGGCCACAGGGGGGGAATGGGTTCTCTGTTGCAGGTCCCTCCCCCACCCCCTCCATAGGAATGGTACCAACTGCTCCCAATGCGGTCTGGAGCTCCTGATTCTGTTCCTATAGTTCCTGATTTTCTTCTTTGAGATCCTGGACCTCCATTGTAAGTGTCTGGACAGCGAATAAGAGTCCCTGCACTTGGACGGCGGTATCCATCCTAGGAAAAGGTTGGAAGAAAAAAAAAGGGGGTGCCGGTAATTCTGTCACGGGTAACAGGTTGGATAAGGGGATGGGCAGAGGAAGGGGAGTTAGGAGGGATGGGGTTCTCCAGCTGGGGTCTCTCTCCACACGGGTTACACAGGGTGGTAATAATTCCCTCAGGGTCTTGTTTGGACTTTCCCCCTTCTAGGGGGCAACCTGACTCGTCATAGGGAAGGAGAGAGGACCCAATTGCCAGAGCAGGAGGGAACACACTCAACGGGGTACACACAGGGCTTACTGCGGGTCCCAGGGCACCGTGGGAGGAGAGGGTGAGGTCACGGGGGGCAGGCTGGGGACAGGGGTGAGGAAAGGGAAGGACAAGAACAAGGGTCTCCTGCGGGTAAGACAATCACTCGGGCAGAGGGAGGCACACACACACACACCGTGGGAAAAGGTGGGGGGGAATCAAGGGAACTCACGCACACTGAAGTTATCACACCCACACAGGAACCAAGGAGCAAGGAAGGGCTGAGTAAAGAAAGGGTAGAAGGGGCACACACACAACGACCAAAACAATGAATCTCTCACAAGGAATACAAGAAACAAAGGAGCAAGGGGACAGCCTCTCAAACAATTACCAGTGAGGCTTCCAAGTGCCGCCGCTGACTTTATGCCTCCCTGAGCCCTATCATGTCCTACAATGAGAGTGCACACACACACCCCACTCCGGGGTGATGCTCTTCAGGCCTGCATCGCCCCGCCAGGTATGCACTGTGCCTGGGTGGGGCCAGCGTCCCTGCATCAACGAGGTCCGGCAGGGCAGGCCACGCCCCCCTGGCCCATGTCACTGGCCATAGTGGTGTCCCCTGGCATTAGCTCGGGTTGCCTAGCAACCTGAGGGGTTACGCACCGGGGTGTGACAGTCGTAAAGCAGAGATAACAAACAACACTAAAGCTTGCAAAGTATCTTTATCTTTCGACACCAACAACAATATTATAGTCTGAGGTTGTGGTAATCAATACCCTTTCAGGAATAGAGGAAGTAACCAGCGGGATCTTAAATCCTTATACAGAGGACAATGCAATAATACATGTTCTAGCGTTTCTACCTCTTGACAGTTGCACACACATAATCTGTCAGAATATGCCACCTTTTCAACTCTTCCCCTTGTTATAGCAGATTCAAAAAGATGAAAACAAATTAGTGTCATTATTCAACGCTGCTGAAAATTCTCCAAAAGGGTAAGATAAGACTCCATTGAAAAGGTGATTTTAAGCTTAGAAAACCATGGGGCAATTTTAGTAGCTGCTATCTTGGCAAGATTATGTTTGGGCAGCAATATCGAATAGTCTCCTTTTCATATCAGAACATAGCTGTGCAGCATTTATAAGGCAGCAATACTAAGGGGACAAACCAATTAGGAACAAGGCTTTACAATTCTTCCCCCACCAACTATATTTCTTAGAACCAGTATGCTACGCTTGTTCCTGACAGCACATATGTGGGAGTCTAGAGGAATCCATACAGCAAAGCTTGTTCCAAAAACATAATGCTTTGAATGCTGCCTCTGAACTCACAGGGCACAACCTTATTTCAGCACGAAGCTAAGCATAACAATCAGAGTACAAATTGGCGCTCCTAGTAAACCTCTTATAAGTTTGTTCTGCACCACCTCCACATCTTTAGTGTAACTTGCAAAGCAGATCCTCTGCTCCAAATGTAAGTTGAGTTAAAATCTTACCTTTATAGACTCTAATGGCAGAAATAATAGAAGGTCTATCATAGGATCTATATAATTGTAGCAATCCTGTCACTGAAGACATGGCTTTCTTAATGAGGCCCTGCAAATGCTTAGACCACTGTCCTTTTCCAGTGAAGAGGTAAATATTCCTGACCAAAAGACCACCTATAGTTCACCTGTGAGCGTCCAAAGCAGGCCACCTGTGATTTTGGGGTTAAAACAACAGCTAAAACAAAAAACAAAAGTATCCCCCCATAACCACTCACCCCCACACTCACCCATCTCCCTCACCAAAGGCCCAGCAGAACAGCCAAGTCTTACAATGTCATTGGAAAGAGGGAAGGTTTGGGGACAGGTGGACCTCCACCGGGAGGGAGTTCCACAACCATGGTTCAGCCACTGAGAATGCCCTGCTCATCGTCATCACCCAGAAAACCTGGGGGACCTCAAGGAGGGTGCCCCTGGCCGACCACAGAGGTCGATCCAGAACCTGGGGAGTGAGGTGATCCTGCAGATAGGTGGGGCCTGTTGGAGAAACAGCTCCAGATAACATCACCCTTTTGCACCAACAAACCCTAATGACCACTTGGGAGGGGGCTTAGAAGCAGAGATCAGAAAGGTTAAAGTGACAGTCACACTAACTCACTATCTCTACTCCCAATGCCCCTAGTGGTCATTAGAGTTTGTTGGTGCAAAAGGGCAGTCTTTTATATTGAGTCTGATGCTTCTGAAAATCTCTTCAAGGATGTAGAATTATTCTCAGAAATTGAAATGGGCTACTCAGTTCCTATTTCCTTAGCAGATGGATAGAAGTGTTTTCACAAGGCAAAGGAACAGCTAAAATCTTTTGCAAACTTCCTGATGGAGAGATTGTGCAAGTAATAATACAAGATGCTTTGTATGTGCCTTCATTAAAGAATAACCTAATCTCTGTGAAGTATGGAGTTAAGAAAGGATGCACGTTTGAATTCATGGATGATCATTGCTATGTCACAGAAGAAGGTGACTTAATTATGTCTGGAACTCTAAGAGACAGTGGACTATTTGAAGTGGATTTTGTGAATGGGCATGCAAGTTTAGCAAGCAGCTGCAAGTGTACCCATAGATTATGTTATATGATTTGGCACCGAAGGTTAGGCCATCGAGATATTAATGTAATTCTCCAACTTGAGAAGGGGGAATTAATTAAAGACTTCAAGGGGCAACTGTGTAAAGAGAATACAGGAAGATGTGAATGCTGTGTTACTGCGAAAGGGGTGAAGCCAACTTTTCACAAGCTAGAGAAGAAAGAGTCTCAGTGCCCTATAGAGTTGATTCACAGCGATGTATCAGGTCCTCTGGAAAGGAGTATTGGAGGAAATCTTTACATAGTTTCATTTATTGATGATTTCTCAAGATTTGTCTATGTTTACACCTTGAGAGAGAAAAGCCAAGTATTTGAGAAGTTTAAAGAATATGTTGCATT
>QEPC01006580.1:2173048-2200723 GCA_003113815.1 Sphenodon punctatus | reverse complement strand
GGGCTCTTTTTTTAAACAAAAATGCAGGCTGGGCAGGGTGGGTGGGGGGTGTCCCCCCTTCAACCCATGCAGCCTGGACTCGGGGAGGGGGGAGGAATTAAATTATTTCATTGATTTCAATGGGGACACAGTGCCCCATTGAAATCAATGAAATAAATCCGGTACTGGTATATCGGATTTAATCCGGGAATCCGGTTTTTTTAGAACCGGGAACCGGTAAATCCGGTAGCCGGTAATGGGCCCGGGGTCCCACCTCTAGTCTACAGCTCCCTAACTATTTTCGTCCCTTTCCCATACTGCTCCCTATGCTTGGAACTCCCTCCCTAAACACATTTGTTCTTCTTCCTCCCTACCTTCAAATCCCTCCTAAAAATCTGCCCCTTCTATCAGTCTTTCCCCAGTTCCTTAACCCCACAGATTGCTCACTCTATTGTCCTATCATTCAGGATCCCTTTCTCCCCTGTAATTAAGCTAAACACATGCACTTGTGACTTCTCAATTTCATGAATGTATCCCCATATCTCTTTCTATTCCCTTCTCTCCCATAGTACTGTAGAGAAAGCAAGGTTGCCGTGTTGGTTCCAAATATATGCAATAGAGACAAAGTAGTACCATGATATCTTTTATTGAACCAACAGCAGTTGGTGGAGGTATGCAAGCTGTTGGCATTCACTTTTCACAAAGTGGCTGCTGGCATTCACTTCTCATAAAGTGACCACACCATTTCTGACCTCTCTGTCCGTGTCTTAAGACATAGGTTTCACAAGCCATTATGGAAATTTGTACGTCTAATGACTGTCTACAACTACAGGAAGTTTTAAGTTTACTTACTATCCACAGCTGTTATTCTATTATTTTGAATTGCAGACCTCCTACCTGGGGATCGTTCTCACCTCCCCTTCCCTACCCCCACGCACTTAGGGTGCTGCTGAACATCCTGTCCCCCTTGGGTGTTCCCTGCAATTTGGCAGACACCCCCACACGTGAGGTGCTGCTCAATGTCCTCCTGCCCCCCTGAAAATTGAAGCTACACCCCAACACTCTTGGGGTGCCCACTATGACTGAAGCCCATGTCAAACTGCTTATGCCTGCCTGCCATGCTGCCAGTGCCTGACACCACTGCTGTTGCCCAGCGCCCACCTGCCAGTCTCTCTTCCCCCCTCCCCTCAGGCCCTGATGTCCTCCTGCAGCAAGATTGAGGATGGGAAACTGTCAGAGAATAAAACTAAAACTTCTCTAATTTAAACTGAGACAGACCTGCAAGTGATTTAATCCATGTTGCCAACATCTGGTAAAACAACAAAACTTCTATTGCTTGTACCATCGGGAACATTTATCTCATCTTTCTGAAATCTGTCAGGGAGGCTACAATCTGTCCAAATCTCATCCAAATTGCATGGGAGACAAAGAGGTTACAGCCAGAAATGGTATGCATCGTTTGTTAAGATCACAAAAATCAGTCCTATTTTTTTATATATATATATCAGCCTCTTTCACTCAGCAATTGCCTTTTCTACATAGAGTGTAAGATCCTCCAATGCACCTTTGAGAAGCTTTACGTGTAACCATCTTGCCATGTATCATAAATATTATGTTTTTCTGATTGATACCAGTACAAAACACGTTAAAGGACTTAGCAACAGAATTCACCTTCTGTATACAGGCATAGAACATGACCCAAACCACAGTGAAGTCAATGGAAACATTCCCTTTGGATTAGACACACTGTCTTTACATTTTCCTCACTGTTAGGAAGGACTACAGATGGCACGATTTCTGATTGCACTGTTTGCAGTATGTTAACACATTTACAAACTCCTCAGCCCTCAAATGCATCAGAAACCAAAATATAACCCCAGTTTCAGGTCAAGGTAAACTCACCATAACGAACATCATAATCAAGCCCCAATGAAGGATCCGTAGCTTTAAAGGCTCATTGAATTCTGGAGGAATTTCAGTTCTAGACAGGTCATAATAAACTGCCCATGAGAACAACAAAAGGAAAGCAGCAATCAAAACTCCCATTGGTATCAAGAGAGCATTAAAAATCTCCATTTCACTTCTCTGAGGCAGATGTAACAGAGACTTCACTTATTAGGACTCTGCCTATGCTTGCTTCCTCCAGAAGCCTCCACTGAGACGCTCTTTAGGTTGTAGTGTGTTGAAATCCTCAGCTCCCTCGTTGTCCTTGGGTGGCCAGTCAGATGGCAAGGGAGTTTCCCAATGATGCCACTCACCTCCACACAGGTAGGCATTAATTAAGAACTGGAAATACTTGTTTATTGGATTATACTTAATACTTTTGTAATGCACATGATGATGTTGCACTGGATAAGAATTTAATTTGTGTAGGAAGCGATCTTTGTGGGCTGCATCCTATAAATGCTACCTCTGCGGCAGGCCACAAGAAGCCAACATATGTAAGAACATAAGAAGTGACGTACACTAGGTCAGACCAACGGTCCATTGAGCCCAGCATCCTGTCTCTGACACTGGCTATCTTTGGTTCCTTCACAGAAGTCCACAGCAGGTCCATGGGGTGATCCATTCCTTTATGTTTACTCTCAGCAAACACGGGAAGGGGAGAAGATGCAGAGGAGAAAAAAAGAGTAGAGAGGATACCAAGTCTGTGAACAGGCAGACAGAAAAAATCATAGTGCTCCCAATGGTGACAGAAAGGGAAGGAGGAGAGGAAGACGTGATCCTCTGAGTGGAGAGCACCAACACTAGCATTTAGCATGGCCATGACTCCTATCACATCAGTGGGATTCACAACCACACAAAAGGTGTTTTCAGACGTGATACTGCCACACTTTCCCACAGATTCCCCCCGACCCATGATAATCCCAATGTCACGTATGTTTACTGACCCTGGGTTGTTGGACACACTTTCACCCTGAACTCGGTTAGCTCTGACCACGTTTCTGGAGGTTGAGAAGTTGCGAGACATTCCGTGGTAGCAGCTACCACTGACATGGGAAAGCATGGACAGGCGTGGCATCACGTTGGTTATCCGTGCCCTGAAACGTGACTAGACAGCCCCAACCAGAAGTAGGTTGGACATGCCGAACGTCATAGCCGGGCAACGAAGCGGCATCATGTTGATGCCCGGGAGATTTAAAGGGCTGGCTATACAATGACGGCTTTGCAATGATGGAAGGGGTGGAGTGAGAGGAGCCACAAGCATAGATCGGTGGCAGCAGTCCATGGCCAATTGGGTACGGCGCAGTCATATGATAAATAACAGGAAAAACAGTATGGTAAAGGGGTGGGGGGAGATTATAGCTCTATATATATATGCGTAGTTGTTTAGAACCCATACACGTCACCAGAGCTTTAGCTGCACAGGACGCCCCACCTGCCCCAGACAGTGAAGCAACAGACAGGCCCCACACCCAAGGAGACACATGGGGCCGAACAGAGATGCTGGCCGTCATCCGATATTGGAGGGATGAGCAGACACACAGAGATCTGGTAATGTGCCACCAGAATGCACCTGTTTTTGAGGCAATAGTACGCAGGATGTCACAGACGGGGTTCCGCAAAACAAGGAAACAATTCCAGAGCAAGGCAAAAGAGCTCAAGCGAGAATACAAGACTATAGTTGATAACAACAATAGGTCCAATCACAAGTCATGCACAATCCCATATCATGACCTGCTTGATAGGTTCCTTTGCCTGAGGGGGTCCATAGTTGCACCACGAATGTGGGATTGGCTGCATCAGAGGGCAGATCAAGGGTAGACCACCCCACCCCCCAATGCCTCTGGAACCAGAAATGCCATGGCCAGGTGTGCAGCACCATTCAGACAATGAGCCAGGACCATTGGGAATTGTGACCGCTTGGCCCCAGCACAGCGCCCCTCTGCCTGCACATAGAGAATCGGATCCCTCTGATACTGACATTCCACAGATGCTGTCAGGCAATACTACAGCAGCTGGGAGGGAGACCATGCTAACAGAAGACACCGGCTCCGGATCTGAAGGTAAGCAAACGGGGCCAGCCTAACAGTGGGCGGAGCCAATGGTAGGTGGAGCCAAGCCAAATTTTGAAATTAATATGGAATTTTACAGCATCAGTTGTCTGTAAAAAATATAACACACTACCTAAGTCTGAATATTTGTATTACTCTTGGGACTTGGAAGATTCACTCATCTAAGCAGAAGGACCGTAATAAAGAACTACACATCTAAATAAGGAAGCTGCTCGTGCATGCATCTTAATGCACCACACATTCATTCACCCTGATTTAGTCACATCCCAAAACATCGAACAGCTTAACCTTTACCTTTCACCATGAAAAAAAATTACACTCGAGATATAATTGGGTCGATTTCTACTCCAAGCTGATTTTGGCCTGTGGACTGAAAGTGTGCAATAAAATGTAATTTTTTTTACAGTAGCCACACAATCTATGCCCAGTACGCACACACACAGGCATTATAGAGTCTGCATTGGGGTGGATTTCCACTTCAATAGGAAATTGACGCTGGGGTGATTTGTACCCGAGGCATTGTTTGTGTGTGTTTTTTATTATAGAAGACAAACAGTAAGAGATATCTGGATGAAATTTGAGTATGTTATGCTCAGAGGTGCTGGTGACAATGTCCTAAAATCTCAAACTTGTAAAGCCACGAATTACCATATTTTGTTATGTTTTTTTCTACCCGGGGATTTCTACCCCAAGCTGATTTTGGCCTGGGAATTGAAAGTGTGCAATAAAATGTAACTTTTTTTTACAGTAGCCACACAATCTATGCCCAGCACACACACACAGATATGATAGAGTCTGTTTTATGAGAAATATCAGCTCCACACATGAATAAATAACAACCAACACTACTCGTTTTTCTTTGCAAAAACATTATTTTTTATTCAAACTACAGAAAATGTGCCCTGCCATCCTTCATTCCCCTCCTGCAAGCCCCTAGCCAGTGACCACACCACACAAAATCTTCCATGGAGGAAGAATGACTGTGATTATTACCTGCTAATCACTTGCTAATGGCCCATAAGCTTTTCTTTGTTCCATTTCTATGGTCAGTTTGTGAGGACAATTAGGGCATTTCTGGCTTGCTGGAGAAATGGAGCCTATGGGAAGGGAGATACAATCTATCTAACAGACTAACAGACTGAAACCTAGGAGCCTGGGTGAGAAAGGAAGCTTTGCAGATGGAGTGAGCAAATTAAAAATCTTTCATGGCTACTTTTTTCTATTAGACACTAGTGGAAACATTGAGAGATGTTCGTGGCAGTGAAGGGGTTAATTTTCATTGCTGCTGCCAGTCTAAAGTGACCTAGCCTTCCATGTCATCTTGCAGTCTGAACTGGCCTTTAAAAATGTTGATTTGGCTGCTTTTAAGCTGGGGTGGAACTCCACCCCAATTGAAATGCATTGGCTGGGGTTGAAATTCCACCCCAAATGGAAAACTCCATTGACATGGGGTTATTTTCCACCCAGGCCTTTTTTTTTTTAGTTTTTTTATTATAGAAGACAAACGGTAAGTGATATCTGGATGAAATTTGAGTATGTTATGCCCAAAGGTGCTGGTGACAATGTCCTAAATTCTCAAATTTGTGGAGCAACGAATTACTATATTTTTTCATGTTTTTTTCCACCGGGGAATGGAAAACAACCCCATGGTGAAAGGCTAGGTTAAAAAACCACCATGCAAGGAAATGTTTGCACTTTTTGGTTTTGCGTATTGAGTTATGCCTGCCTGACACCCAGCATGGCCAGGTTTCACTTCAGGCCTGGCAGCAGCCATGGAAACCCAGAATAGCAACACATGATTCAAGTAAGATATCTTTGCACGAGGTATACCGGGGCTAGAAATAGGAGCTTTATTCATTGAATCTATTAAAAAGAGTATTTTTCTCCCCCCTTATTTAAAATGAGAATCTATCCACTTATACATCTGGAAGAATCCGAGGCAGCAGCACCTAGCAAGATAAGGTCGGGGAAGGGGGCAACCTAAGCCTGGAGACTGGAAAAAACAATTTAAGCCACAACAAGCAAGACAACATGCATTGCTTTGTCCCACACAAAAACCCTCCCTGGGCAAGAGGCACACAACCCGAACCATGGAAGAGGCAAGCAATACCAATAACATTCTTTCCAGCAGGGAGCAGCACCCAGAAACAGCCAGCACGAGCCATGCACCATGCATGCGTCATGCAGCAAGACAAGATCAGACAGGAGCCTCGCTTCTCCTCCCCTGGCCTGAGCCTGGGCTGGGGACTCGGGGGGGGGCGGGGGGGGGACCGATATATTTAAGCCACAACATGCATTTCTTTGTTTGTTGACCCACAGAAACCCTGGGCAAGGAGGCAGGCACACAGCCACAAGCACAGAAGAGGCAAGAAATAACAATAAAATTAATTTCCAGCAGAAAGCAGCACAGTGAAACATCCAGAGATATCACCTGCAGAGCCTTGGGAGTAGCATTGCCACCTGGGGTGATTTTTTACCTGACGCTCCCATAGGTCAAAATGGAAGTGTCAAGTAAAAAAACCACTAAAAGTGGCAACCCTACCCAGAAGCCAAACTGGCTGCAGCTGCATGTGAGAGGCCTTTGCTGCTCCCCACTGGCATTTGAACCTCCTAGATGATAATAGACTGCTGCCATTTCCCCTTACTGCCAGGAGATTGAACAATCAGCAGCTCCTACAGAAGTAGCAAGAGAGGCGATTTTGGCTGCATTGCCAGGTATGGGGTGGGGAGAAATACGCATATGTATGTGTAAGAAAGAGAGGTAAAGCGTGTGCGTGTGTGTGTACACGTGCATGCACATTGTATATGAGAGAGAGAGAGGTAGATTTATGTATGGGAGAGAGAGAGAAAGCTTGGCCTGCTTACTCCCCCAGAGCCCCAAGCATTCAGCAACTACATGGGTTGCTTGGCCCAAATGCAGCCTCTGCAGCCAGCATGTTCCATGCATTTATTTATTTATTTAAAACTTGTATCCCACCCCTCCTGCCCAAATCATGCACTGATTTCTTATAAATCAGAAAAACAATCTCTCCAGAGTAGACCCAGTAAACGGCTTGTAGCCACAATCTTCAGCTTCAGTGCATGGAAGCTAAAACGAGTTGAAATTGAAGAGGAGGTGGGGAAGAAAGAAAACAAAATGGTAAAAAAGGGATAGGTTAAGTTGTTAGTACATAGGACAACTAAACTTTGAGACAGTACCTATTAATTGTAGAGAGATGTTTTGATTCCTGACCTTGTAGCTACAATTCAGCATTTGAGAAACAAGTCACCCTCTTTCAAATAATCACAGATTACATCTTCAGGAAATTTTGAAATGCAGATCTGTATTTCAACAAGAATTTTGATCAGTTATTAGCATTATCAGCCAATTTACAGTATCCAACTCCAACATATCCTAGGCTGCATTCCCATCTGCGGTGGCAGCAGAGGGAGGGGTGAGGGAAGACGTGGCAGTGCGGAGGAGCTGGATGACAAGAAAAGACCCGGTGCGAATGGGGATCTGCCACGGCTTTTCTCACACATGTCAGGGCAGGATTTTGCACACTGACATGCACAAGAGAAGCCGCGGCAGATCCCCGTTCACACCAGCTCTTTTCCTATCAGCTAGCTCCTCCACACTTTCACATCTTCCCTCACCCCTCCCTCTGCCTCCATCACTGCCGCAGATGGGAATGCAGCCCTAGTCTGGACCTCATCATTTTTAATTTTTATTTTCCAGAAGTGTCACATTAAAATACGCCTTCCATAAATTCTTTGCACAATCAGTTAATCAATGCCACCAACCCCAACCCCACCCCTGCTGCTGCCTCCTGTCCCAGTATCCCCTAAAGAACTTAGAAGCCAAGCCCATACTGCTCACCAGCAGCAGCAAGCAGCCACAGTCCCACACACACACAAAAAGGCAAATTATAAATCCTTAGGCTGACTCAGCTCTAGTGCAGGGCAGACAAAGGTCACTGACTTGCTCAGTAGCAGCAGCAAAATGGTGGGTCACGGTGTGAGAAAGCCCACATGCAGCTCAAACACCCTGCTCTCCCAGTCCCTAGCCTTGGCTCTACCTCCCCAGCTCACAATTTGCATCTCTGAGTGGCAGGACTAGAGTGGCACCATCTCCCCGCGCCCCCTGCCATTCCCCCAGTGCAGCACTGAACTGAGCTCTCACTCCTGCTGCTGGCCTGAGTACCTATTTCAGTCACCCAGGCATGCTTTACAATTGCAGCATTTCTGCCCCCATAGGGGCTCTGTCACAGGGCCCCCATCTGGGCTACAAGGAGAAGTGTGGCCCTGAATGCCTGTAGTATGGGCGCCACACGTTGTTGCCCATACCACAAAATGCCATCAATTGTCCCTCAAAGGCATCCATTTGATCCATTCATGTTATGAACCTGGCCCCGGCTCTGCCTCCTGCAGCCCAGCCCCTGACCGGCTCCACCTCTCGCCTTCACTCCGACTCCTCCTCCGACGTGGTTTGTCGCACAGCCACTCCTCCCACCCACATAGCAGCATGACAGTCAGTGCTCAGCAGAGAGGACTTAAAGCATGGCTTGCGCAGAATCGCATGCTGACAGACTGCGCATGCACAATTGACCAGGCCGTCTCCCCCACACCTGGAAGTGCGGTGCAAATGGATTCAAGCTGCCGCCGATGCCGGGTCCACTGGACCACATTGACAAGCAAGCTTCTTGGGGTGGGGGTGGTTGGGGCAGGGGGAAACACCCCTGTTGCCCTAGGGGGCACACCATGCCTCAAAAGTTCTTTGGATATACAGTTAATTCAAAACTGAAGCAATTTCTCAAGACGTTTCCAAAAGGTGTGTAAAAGACTTCTTGACCTTTTATGAAAGAGCTAAGAAGTATCTGAGTGACAGGTATGACTTCTCTGAAGACAGCTTTCACAGCAGTCTCCAAGTTAGCTTTTGGCAATCCTGTCAACTTTGAGGGATTTTGTGAAGCTGTTTATGCTTGTAATGTAAAAAAAGTGGACATGGATGAGCTCTATGAGTTATATGGCATTGTAGAAAGCCTCATATCATCTCCTGAGTTAAAGGATTGCCAGTCTAGTGAAGAGAAGTGCCTGAAAATCTTCAACAAAGCACAGGGAAACTTCAGGAACTTGAAGAAAATTAGCTCTTACCTTTTCTCAGTACTATGCAGCAATGCTCATACAGAAATGAAAGAAATAGGCTGGATGTAGACAGTGTGAAAGCAGAGCTCCAGATATGCACCAATTTAACAGGAGAATGCAAGGACATGTACACAGAGTTCCTAAAAAAACCAAAAAACTTCTGAGGGATGCCTGGAATGGAGAGACGTACAAACACCAGTAAGGTCTTTGTAACAGAGAGAAGAAAATGGAAAAGACAGGGTACATTCTTGCAGGGCTGCAGAAGTCCTTTACACACCTTCCAAAAACATCCTGAGTGCTGAGTCCTTTGGACTCTCTCCCCTTGGAACTTCGCCTGTTGGTTTTCTCCCCCATGGACTCTGCTCTGTGAGCTTCTTTCCCCTGGGGCATGGGGTTGTGGGCTTCCTTCCCTTGGAAATTTGATTCTTTGGGCTCCCTTCCCCTGTGTTGGGGGTTGTCTCTGACTAGGCTACTACCATTCCCTTCCATTATCCTTTCCCTCTGAGCTAGAACCCCAGACTACACTGGCAGCCGCAATATCCCCAGTGATGAGATTGGTTTATTCAGCAGCCCCTTGGGGTACTGAAGGATGAGCCGTCACATTCCAACCTGAGGGGTTCTGTTTCAGCTCTACAGTGCAGTCAGGCTCACGGCTCCGGCTGCTGGGGGCGGAGTCCTTCCTGAATCCTATCCTTTCCCATTCCCTGATAAACGCCTGTGTGCATGGTCGTGGGAGGAGCAGAGTTCCCCACCCTGCTCCCAGCTGCCACGAGTTATGACCCCCTTGGAACTGCGCCCCATGGACTGCCTGTGTGAGTGATCTGTGACCCATGTTGTGTATGGCATGTGGAAGGGACTGGACTGGCAGTCTGCATGGGGGACTTTGTTTGGGTCGCATGTGGCTGCTTTCCCATGTCTCCCCTTCTGCTTTCCCCTTTTATTCCTGTGCTCACCATGGAGTGTGCACTTTGCTCCCTGCAACCGACTTTCCATGGGTAGTGACTGGTTCCCCCATGTCTGCCTGGCACCTCCATTTACCGGCAGGGATGCCAGGGCCTGCTTCCCCAGCCTCTGCCCTCCCTGAGTACTGTGGAGAGCAGGCAGAAGTGGCTGCAATTTCTTTTTCCCACAGTTCACCATGTCTGAACGTTGTCGTGGAGGATGAGGTGATGTGATCGGGGGCCAGCCACTCGCACATGTGTTTGGTTCCTCCACCCTACCTGGAGCGTGGCGACAGTGGGACAGGTCTTGGTCCACCTGGGTGGTCTCGCATGTTTGTTCTGTGCCACTCACCTACCCGGGGAGTGGTGGCTGCCATGGGTCTCCCAGGGGTGGTGCAGGGCACCACCTCACCTCCAGCACATTTGTTTACACCCAAGAAGAAGCAGCAGCCAGACTTCACTGCCCTTGGGTTGAGCACCTTGTTCCCAAGTGTCAGCTGAGGATGGGGAAAATAACCCCCCTACATCAAAAGCTAGGTAGACTGCAGACCGATGGTTGACTTTTTCCTAACTTCTAGCACCAACAATTTGGATTTGTTTTTCACATCAGGCCACAGAGGGGCTGCACTCATCACTCCCCCGCTTTGAGCACTGATCCTCACTTGCAACCAGAACTTCCCTTTCTCATCCATTTAAAAATCAGGGAAATTCATTGGCAAAATACCAGATTAAACATATAGGTTTGATCCAAGGTGCACACATGTGCATACCACACGCACACAATGCACCCACGTTCTACACTTCGTGTATGTGTACAACTTGCACAAGGCACATGTGCACCTTGGATTGGGCCCATAGCTAATATACCCAGGCAGAATGTTGGCTATACCACAACTTAAATCTCACAAAGTCAGGGAAGGAAAAACCAAGGCACAAGTCACCCTACCCATCAACATTGCTTTACCCGTCCCCTCTTTTACCAGTTACTCAACATACCACCACCCCTATCTATGCTTGGAAGCACGGGGGCGGGAAGCACAGAGCAGGGTGGGGTCAGCTGCCTGCATGTTTGTTGTGCTCACAGCCCTACCTGGGCCATACGGACAGCAGGACAACTCCCTGGGTGCAGTCATTTCAGATCGGTGTCCCAAACTGACTTGAGCCATGACACCCGGGATTTTCCACTCCAGGGTGGCCTGGGAGCAATCCCACCAGCCACACATCTGTTTTTACCCAAGGTCTCTCAAGCACTGCTCAATACATGTCTACTGTACACAGGCACCATTACTCTGCAATTAAAGCTGCATTTCCGAAGGAATCTCCAAACTATCTAAAACCAACCTATTTCTTTTAATAATAATAAAATTATTATTAATTATTATTATTATGTAGCATCCCCCTGCCATAGCACTCAGAACACTTTACACAAAAAAAATTAATATAACTTTTAATCTTCACAACAACCCAGTGAGGTAGGTCAGGCTGAGAGAATATTGTGACTGGCCTAAGGTCGCCCATAATCATAATCATATTGTGCACGGCAGCATCCTTCCACAGAGCAAAAATATTTCACTGTTCGGGTTACAACCTTAACTCACCTCACTGTACACCGGAATTGGAAAAGGTTTTGAAAAATATCACCCTCCATAACCGGATTGGCTAAATGAACATTTCTTCAACTGATGGATGCATGATTAAATCAGTCGCTAACAGGTACTAGGTCTAAATCAAGGATGACCAAACACTGGGTCAGGAGTCACATGAAGTTTTCGAGAAGTTCAAGTGCAGCGCTTGATCAAGGCTGGTACTCAGCCCTGTACTGATTTAATGATCCTAAGTCTTACTTCATTGCAGTCAGGGTGGATTGATTTAAATCAAGGCGACTCAAATCATTGATTTAATTAAAGAGAAAAAACAAATTTAAATCATTGATTTAAATCAAGTTTCCCATGGACTCTACTTCACAGATATGTCCTAAGCAATGGTGCAAATCTGATCACTAAAACATGTCAATTTACAACTCAATAGAGCATTTACACCATATAGGAGGGTATACTTTGCATAATTTTTTAGATAACTTGATTTTCATTTTTCACTAATTTTAGGAAATAGTACGTAATATATGGTTTATTTAATGGATTCCTTTGCTCATTATCTGTGTCAAGCTGCACAGACACAGTGGGCATTTTTACACACACGTTAAAGTTCCGGATTTTTCAATCTTCTGGGTTTACAAGTCCACAAGTAAGTTCCGGGTTCATTTTTCACACACACACTGCTCTGAAGCAGTTCCTGGATGCATTCTTCACACAAACACTGCCCTGAGACAGCCTAAAGTAGCCACAGCTGTAGATGTGACAGGCTGCCATGGAAACCAAGTGACCACAGCTGCCTGGAGCAAAGCAGTTTACCAAGAGAACCTTTTACACATGAAAGTTCTGGGAGTAGTTGTCTGTAGAAGTTCAAAGAGCCGGATGTTTAAGATCTGGGTGAGTGATTTAGACACACAGAAAGTTCAGGATGTAACAGCAAACATCCAGGAGAAATGTGTGTGTAAAAACACCCAATGAGTACATTAGGCATCTTAAGAAGTAAATCACACACAAATTAGCATGTATAACATATTTTATTAAATTAAACAATCTTAAATGTTACATAAATGTTTCACATTTGCAGCGGTCCTTAAAACTTAAAACTTTTGATTTTTTTATTTTCAGATTTTGCTAAGTCTAACAGACAAGTCATCACAATAATAAAGGCTGTCCTTAAAACTTTTAAAACTAGATCTCATCCTCCTCCCCACTCCCACGGTCATTTTTATTCATAGACAAACAGATATACAAGTTTTACTGCTTTTTCAACTCCCAGTCAATTTCTTAGCTTTGAGTGAATAATACCAAATGAAGAAAATATTCTCTGTACCTGCAGGGGGAGCTACTGCTGTGAAAAGTTGGCTTAGCAACCGAAGAAACTCTGGTTCAAGGTGCTTGACTAATGACTTCCACCAGTTCAGGGGAGTGACTTAGTTTAAAACAGCATCAGTAATCATGTACTGTTTAAATGGTTCCCCTCCAGACCTGAAATTTATTATGTCTAGCATAACTGAGGAGTTTTTAATGTTGTCTTCCTTTCTTCTTTCCAGTGCTTCTTTGTTTCACTTTCTTTCCTATGTAACTTCTCTGCCTTGGTCCACCTGGGCCTGACCCGTCCCTCACCCTATGATCACACAACAACAAACAATTATCCAGTAAGAGTTTTGCTCATTGCAGCTCTGTGTCTTTGCACATGTGACTTAGGCCTTTTTTACACGGACGCCACTGCCGGCCCAGTGGGTGGAGCTGGGGTGGAGATGGGTGTTAGTGGGTGGGTCATGCACGCGCACCCACCCACTTGTGGACATTTACACGGGCCGTCTCACATGTTTATGGGTGTTCATGGGTGGGTGACATTCGTGTAAAAGCAGTCTTGGTCTGCTATGCTTAGAAACTAAGGGCACAAAACTTTCAAAAAGCAAGAGCTGGTAAAGTCATTTTCATGAGATGAAAAGGAAATGAATGCCTATGTTTGATTAGTAGGTATAGGTAACGGGTAAAAAATAATATTCATAATTTGAGAGAAGTGAGCAAATTGGTTCTTAAAAAGAGCCTTTAAATCTGTGTTATAGAGAGCCATTAATTCATTTTTAAGAGACTGTAAGTGTAGGTTAAACGTGCTTGTGCTGAGATTTTAATTTTAACCACATTATTTTTTAAATGAGAAATTTAGGGCTCATTCACATGTGCAGCAATTATCTGGATTTAAAATATTGGTTCTTCTCTAGTTCACGGTTATCAATGCCAGTTGCGTTCACATGCGTGCCATACCGTTGTTTCCTACAGTGAAATAACGCATTCAGACCTTCTTGGAGCGCGCACTTACCCACCTGTTCAGGCGGTTCAATTACAGAAGGTTGCTACCTTGTAAACAAGGTTCTTTGAGATGGCTCCGAACATTCTCACAACACCCACCTTTCCCATGTCGCATGGAATTTTTTCCTTATATTTCTAGAAAGGGTTGGAAGGAACTGTCATTCTGAGGGGGGAGAGTGCTTTTTATACTAGAGGAGCTCAAGACCATCATGTGGTCTATTATTTGAATAGGGTGAGCATGCAGAACCCAGTTGTGAGAATGTTAGATGCCATCTTGAAGAACCTTCTTTACAAGGTAGCAACCTTCTAATCAGCACATAGGGAAGTGTTGTTTGTAAACCCGCACTACTAGGAGGCAGAGGCAGATGAGGGATGGGGGCCAGAGCCAGGGAGGGGAGGCATAAGAACTTATTGGGGGAGAAGCTGGCTGCAGCCTGCTGCCCAGTCATGCAAGTCCGGGGCCCCAGTGCACTTGGAAGCACAGTTGCCTTCACGTGCAGGAAATATTTCGCACCAGTTAATACCGAATACAATATCACTTTCATACTGCTGTACAGAGCGGATTTATTTCAATCGGACAGCATAAAGGTAGGTTTAACTAGCTTTGAACTGTGGATTACCAGGGGCGGCTCCAGTCGTTAACTCCCTTAACCCCCTGGGAGATCTCTTTGGCATCAGTTACCCATGTACTCCGATTAGTCGGCAGGGGGCCAGTGAGGAGGAGGGTTTGGCTAGCTTTTTATCTAAGCATGTGACCCTAACTACCGAAACGATGCAATTTATGTTTGCCCAGTTAAATCAGCTTAACGATAAGGTAGAGACCTTGACTTTGTTTCTTAGCCAGGATGTTCGGCTTATTGGGGACCCAGGGTTGCACCCCAATCATAAAAAGGTCCAGGCTCAGCCAAGTGCTGGTTGTGTTACCGCCCCTCACCTGGCTGAGTTAGGAAGGAGGGGCCCTTCTGTTCGATCTATTAATGACCCCAAGCGTCTTGACTCAGCTGCTTTAGGGAAACCTAAGGTGCCTCTCAGTAGGAATATGGATCCTAGTTTAGTGAACCCTGATGGGTTAGTACCCCTCCCTGTCCACATCCACCTTGCCCCCTCCCTTCATACCTTCAAATCTCTCCTTAAAACTCACCTCTTTCGCTCTGCTCTGTCTGACTCTTTATCCTGCTGAGCCACTATTCCTATACCTACGATCGGTTTACCCTTATCCTTGCAACATGGACCTGCCTGCTGTCATTCTCATCGTAACTAAGCCAAGTACGTGCACTTGAGACGTCGCATCTTCATGAATGTTAGACCCCTTGTCTCTCCCTCTGTTCCCCTTCCTAAGTCTCTCCCCCAGCTCCTGTCTCTCAGATTGTAAGCCCTAGGGGCAGGGACCTTGTCTATTTTATTACTTTGTAAAGTGCCAGGTACACTGCTGGTGCTATATAAATGTTTGTTAATAATAATAATAATAATAATAATTTAGGGCCTCTTCTTGCAATTTGATTTTTTCAATTTACCCTTTGGGTTCTGGTTTATTTCCTCTTTGGAGTACCCCGTTAGATGTAGCGGAACACTTGCGGTATTTACTCCATGAACCTATTACCAGACATAATGTAGTCTCGGTAGATATTATTTTTAGTTGCAAAGAGCGTCGTATGGTTAATGTTTTGTTTGATTCTCCTAGTTGGGTTACATTGATTTTGGAAGGTCTTCCAGCTTTAAATCATAAAGCAATTTTTCTGTCTAGGGCGTTCCAGAGGGACCCAGAGTATTTTCTTATGACCAAGGGTGATCTCAGTTTTAAAGAATTATGGGTGGGACCAAATGATTCTAGAGGCAGCGCATTGCAGTCTTGTAGCAGGGTAGACAGAGTAGATCCTTCCCAGGGGAAATGCCCTCCCCCCGGCCAGCCTCAGGTGCAGGAGGTTGGCATTAAAAGAGGAGGGGATCCCCTTACTCCCTCTCAGGTTGAGTTAAGGAAGTCTGTTAGGATTTCTAGTAAGGGGGGGGGAACATCTTAGGGTTAAAACCCAACCCCCTATAGAAATGCAGGAAGTGGATTCTCTGCCATTATCTGATACAGACCAGGGCGCTGGGGGAGGTAGTATGAAGGTTGATCCCCTGATAATGAGGGTGGCCCCTTCTGGGCCACCCGGGTTGGGCCTTCCTCATTCTGGCCCCATATATCATCACCACCCTGAGGGCCAAAAGACCTTGCTGGATCAGTTTGGGACCCTATCTAAAAACTTGGGGGATTTTACGTCAAGGCTAAAATCTTCCCATACTTCCTCTCTGTCGGACAAAGGCTATAGGCTAGTAGTAACCAGGAGAAAGACTCTGTCCCCGACTGCCCCACTCAATCTCCCTGTTTGTGTGGAGGCCGTGGGGGGTGCTAGGCCTAAAACCCTCAGAGCCTCTTCTCCCTGCCTTGTGAATCATAGGAGAAGCGGCAAAATTGATCCATCTGTAGCCTCAGTTAGTCTTGATAGATCTCTTTCTCCTATTGGTTGGGGGGGGTGAGGGCTTTGAAGGGGTGAGGGACTTTGAGAGGTGTGATCCTTTTGTTCATTTCCCCCCCCCCCCCAAAATAGACCCGGAATTAAAATCTCTACTACCTGTTTCCCATCCCTCAAAGACCCTTGTGTCTCAGGGGGAGATTGCGGAAGGAGGAGGGACCTCCCTTTTGGATGGTGTTCCCTCCCCCAAGGTACAATGACAACACGGTCCGGGTCCTGGGACCCTTAGGCTCCTCAGTTGGAACATCTCGGGATGGAAGGCCCGTTGCCTTGATATTGATTTTTTTTTGTTTCCTGGCTGATTATAGTTTTATTTTATTGCAGGAAACTTGGTCTGTGGAGGAATTTTCTTGTAAGGGATTTACAGTATTTTGTTTAAATGCTTTGTCCCCTGTTCATGTAGGTTGGCCTAGTGGAGGCTTGGCCTTCCTTGTCTCTACAGCTTTGGGTGTTCAGGTAAAATGATGTGATTGTATAGGAGCCTATTTTGCCTTGTTCTATTGTTTATTTCCATCGGGAATGGAGGTATTGCTGGGGAATGTTTATTTGCCTCCTCCTTCTTCCCCGTTTTGTGTGTCAGATTTTTGGGACAGAGTTAGTGGAATACTGTCCAGGGCTTGTGATTCCTATCCAGGGGCTTGGTTGATACTTGGTGGGGATTTTAACATCAGGTTGGGGGTCCCAACTCCCGAACGGGCTCCTGTAAGGCTGGATGACTTTGAATACCCGGGGAGTAACCGTTCCTCTAGGGATACCGTAGTCAGCCATGGGGCTGGCCGGTTGGAAGGCTTTATGGAGGAATGGGGATTATTGGTGATGAATGGCTGTTCAAGGGGAGACCCAGACGGGAACTTCACCTATCACTCACCCCAGGGATCTAGTGTTATAGATTATGTTTTGGTGTCTGATTTTTTTTTCTTTAGTATTTTTGATTTTTTAGTAATCCCAAGATTTGAAACCAACCATCTCCTAATTGAACTGTCCTTTATAGACCCCCGGGGGAATCAAGGACAGGGGCTGGGGCAAGGGGAAGAGGTCACGGGCTTTGTCCATGTTAAGTGGTCTGAGGACCTTAGATCAGCCTTTGAGGTCTTCATCCGAAGGGAGGAGGTGGGTGTGTTTAAAGATAAGATTACGGAAAGGGGGAGGGGACATTTGGAGGCTTTTGAGGGCCTGATGGCCCTTTTGTTCCCCCTGATAGCGATACAGAGAAGGATGGTTCCCCAAAGGCCAAAGCATTCTTCTTGGTTTGACCAAGAATGCCGTGGTATGAGAGCAAGATTGAGGCAGCTTGTAAGTAGACTAAAAAGGAACGCTGCGTGATCCGTTAGGATGGCCTTACAGTCTTTGAGGAGAGACTATAGGTGCCTGATATCATCTAAAAGACTGGCAGCGCAACAGAAGGGATGGGCGGGGTTGCAGAGGGCCGTCCTCCAAAATGATCATAAGGCCTTTTGGGACCTTATTCGCCCAAGTAGGTCAGGTCGGCAAGAGTTTTGTATCCCCCCTATAGTTTGGGTGGATTTCTACTCTAATATATTCTCCGGCCCCTTAGAGGGTTCGGTTTGTTTGCCCCCTAGGGATAGTCTGCCAGCTTGGCCTCCGGTATCCAGGGACGAGGTAATTGTGTTTATCACTAAATTACGTGCAGGGAAGGCTCCGGGGGAGGATTTTATCCCCCCAGAATTGTTAAAGTGTCAGCCTGAATGTTGGGCCAGTTTATTGGCTCCCCTTTTTTCCACAATAAATGAGGATGGGGAGTTGCCGAGGGCTTGGCTCAGGGGAATTGTGCTGCCAATCTTTAAGAAAGGAGATCCCTCCCTCCCCGAGAACTATCACCCCATCTGTCTTCTTAGTGTGGTGGGGAAACTCTACACTAAGTTTTTGTTGGAAAAAGTTCAGGTCTGGTTGAGGGAGACTGGATATTTGGAACCTGAACAAGTGGAGTTCCAAGGTGGGAAATCCACCTTGGATCAGATAGTTACTCTTTCCGCATTGGTTGGAAGGTACATAGCTCGTCAGGGCAAATTCTTTTTGGGGTTTATAGATCTGAGTATGGCGTTCGATTCTGTTAATATAGAGAGACTATGGACCAAATTGAGAAATACTTCTATGGATCCACGCTTAATCTTTCTCTTAATAAAGGTTCATACAAATAACCTGATTAGAGTCCACTCTGGTACAGCTCGTTCATTAACTAAGTCGGTCCCGGTTCTTCAGGGGGTTAGGCAGGGATGTTTGTTAGCCCCAGTACTGTTTAACTTGTTCCTAAATGATATGATCCCCTTTCTGAAGGAAACAGATACACATGCCCCCAGGATTGGCATTAGGAGGGTCCCGGCCCTCCTGTATGCCGATGACACAGTCCTATTATCTCAGACTCTGGTTGGACTGAGGAGGGCGTTGCAATGTTTTGGGGAGTATTGTGTAAGGGAGGATCTTCGAATTAACTATAGTAAGACCAAGGTCATGGTAATGGGGTGCCAAGGTACTCATATGTGTCATCAATGGAGGATTGGCCCCAATGTTCTTGAACAAGTCAAAGTCTTTAAGTATTTGGGGGTTATTTTTGCCTCTTCCCTGAGCTGGGCACCTCATATGAAGGCTGTTAGGTGCCAGGTTAGAAGATCGTCGGCTGCCATTCTCGGTTATTTTTTTCATCAGGGGGGAGAGATTGGTGTTACCGGCCTTGCGACTTTTTAGGGCTAAGGTCATCTCGCAATGCTTATATGCCTTCCCGGTTTGGGGCATGGCTTTCCTCTCTGAGTTGGAATCCATTCAGAATCAATTGCTGCGAGTGATCCTGGGGCTTCCTAGGGGAATGCCTCAGGTGCTTTTGCGGCTGGAAACATTCAGCTCCACCATGCGACTGAGGGCTAAGTTATCACTCCTCAATTACTGGGTTAGGGTATACCTTTTCCCTCCCCAGGATAACTCCCTGTTGGCCATGTTGGTGGCCGACGGGTTTCTTAGTTCCTGGGCTAGACAGGTGGAGGTGGTGTTGAATCATCTAGGTTTTTCCTGTGAATCTTTGAGGTGGATTGGAATGTCAGGTTCTCTGACTTTGATACGGAAGCATTTAAGAGATCAAGAATTACAGCAAGAGAGGGCCCTTTTGGCCTCTCAGAAAGTTGCACCTGATTATCCCTTGGCTGATCCCCCTTGCCCGAGTTCAAGCTATTTATTTTCCTGGCTGGATTTGGGTTGTAGATGGGTGTATACCCGATTTAGATGTAATTCTTTCCCCTCGGCTCTGTTAGAGGGGCGTTACAGGGGTATCCCAAAACAGGACAGATTATGTCAGCTTTGTGAGTTGCAGGAACCTGATTCCTGCACTCACATTTTTTTTCGCTGTACAGCCCTTGATGACCCAAGAAGGGAGTTGTTGGGTCGTTATTGTGCAGGTCAGTGAGATTTGGGTATGCTGTCCAAGATTCTTCTAAACTGCAAGGATACAGAGATGGCCAGATCAGTGGCTAGGTTCTGTCAGATATATCTGCGGATTAGGGAAGTCCACTTGGGGACCCTTGTAAATTGATGTGATTGTGATTGTCACCTCCACCTGTTTTTTGGTGGATATCTGGGGGATGGTGTTCTTGTTCTGTTTTGACTTATTCTTTTTTTAATAGAATTGATGTTGATGCCTACGGTTTGTTTTTTGGAATGTATTATGTATTCCCCAGTATGAATTTACGATTTCATATCGTTTACATTGTTGTGTTTTGTTGTTTGTTAATACATTGTAATAGCCTTGGCTAACAATAAATAATTTTTTGACCAGGGGCAGCTGGTGGGTTTTGAGGTTGGAAGGGCAGTAAGGCGGGCCGAGCCAGGGCACCGGTGGGCAGCATAACCCAACAGCAAGGCGTTCCAAGGGTTATTACATTACTTAATCAAGCAATTCCAGTTAGGTTAGGCAGGTTATAATCACCTCCTCTACCAGGATTAAAAGCAAGCAGACAACCTTAAACCTCACTTACAAGCAGTTTTAGCAAAGACAGACAGACAGACAGACAGACACACACACACACACACACAGAGGTTAAGAATACTGCTTCAGAAAGAAGGGACTTGCTGCATGTATGTTGGAGGAACCCCAATCCCTGCTTCAGAAGTCCCTTCTGAAGCAGTAATCTTGCCCTCTGCTGCGTGTGTGTGTGCACGCATTGGGGGGGGGGGGGATTTCAAGGCCCATGAATCACCAGACTCCCATTTCCAGCATTGCAAACACAGTTAAAGCTCGCCAGACGCACAGTTACATATCAGGATTTTAAAAGCACCCCATTTCCAGCATTGTGAATGAGAACACAGCTAAAGATTGTGAGGCGCACAATTACAGGGGGCAGGGTGGGGGACCCTTGGGAGGCGGGAGGATCCTTGGGGGATGGGAGCAGGGTAGGGGGACCCTCAGGGGGTTTGAGGGAGAGCTCAACAGTGCGCCGCCAGCCTTGTCCCTAGCATGTGTGGCTGAGGCAGGGAGCAGCACGCATGCGCGCTGGTCCCTGCCTCAGCTGCCCGGCCCAAAGCTTCTCGCCTGGCCGTTTGCAACAAGCGCCCAGGTGAGAAGTTCCATTGCGCTCATTAGGCGCAATGGAAAAGGCTAGCCCCTCCCTCCACAGCATGCCCTATGGGTGCTGTGGACTGAGGGGCTCAGCCACCCAAATCGCATTTTCAACAGAAAACGCGGTTTGGGCGGCTGAGCAGCTGAGCCTTTTTGTCCTTTCCGGGACCCACTCTCAGAGCGGCTCTAAGAGTGGGTCCCAGAAGGGAGATCACTGACAGCAGCAGCAGCCTCTGAAGTCAGAGGCTGCTGCTGCTGTCAGAAGCGAATGCGTGGGTTTTTTTTTAAAAAAAAAGCAGTGGCGGGGTCCCCCACGGCGCTAGGGGGGCACTGCCCCAAAGGCCCTGGGGGGCCAGCCGCCCCTGCGGATTACTTAGGTGCGATATTGATGACAATATTTCAAATTAGGGACTTCAGACATACAAGATACATTCAACGTCTGAATCACTTTAGTATTTCAATATTTTTTTCAAAAAAATCAAAAAATCTGATTTAAATTTTTAAAATCAGATTTTTTTTATTTAAAAAAAAATCATCGATTTTTATCCACTCTGATTGCAGCTGAGAATCAGCAACTGATTGCAGCTCTTCCTCAGAATCTCAGGGGACCTGAGAGATCTGTGTGTGTGTGTGAACTGTACACGCATACATGTGTGTGTGTTGCGGTTCTCGACTGTATAAAGATTTTGGTATGCAGCTCTCAGAACTGGGAACTTTGGCCACCTCTGTTCTAAACCTTCTCTTATTGAAACTTACACCACCACTTTCCAGGATTTGGCCCTTTGTGAGGTTTTTTCTTTTTCTTTTTCCTAGCTACTATATCTTTTTGCTAGGGCCTGGAATACCTAAGGCATACATTCAAAGAGCCTTGATGCTAGGATTGTGCTTCATTATATCTTTTTTGAATGAGGACAACTCTCTAAAACAGAGGTAGGGAGCCTGTGGCCCATGGACCAGATCTGGCCTATGACTGTTTTTTATTTCACCCCATTTACAATTTCTGGATCTGATCTGTGGATCCAGTCCCTACTCTCAAGCACTAAAACAGTGACTTCAGGGGAAGGAAAAGGAGACAGGGGACATGCACTCAAGGATCAGGAGTGGATTCATACATGAATTCATGGCACAGACCCTTCTGGACCCTTCCTTCCCCCAACCTGAGCACACCCTTGTCCCCAATCCCTGTGCAAGCCACAGAGCTCGTTTCAATTTTCAGTGGCCCGTGGGAGGGAAAAGGTTCCTTATTCCTGCTCTATACATTCACATTGCCTATGCCTCACCTAGTTAAATTGGTCATCATTACAATTACTGAATGGGTATTAGCTGAAATGAAATAGCAGGCCAGTAGGAAACAATGCAGCATGTGGTTGAATTCAAGGGGAAATACATAATAATTAGACTATTAGTAGGGAACAATCTTTTTTGCATACAATTTTAAAACCTACATAATTCTGTAACCAGGATATAATTCATTATTTCATTTTAAATTCTCCATTGTTAATCGATGTCTCCCTTGGACTATTGCCAAGTTATTATTAATTGTTATTTATTTATTTATATAGAACCAGCAACGTGTCTGGCACTAAACAGCTGTGATTAGAGACAGGCCCCACTCCCTGCCCTGAGAGGATTACTATCTAGGATGAACAACGGAGGGATGCAAAGAAGAAAGGCACATAGGGAGAGACTGGGACATATTCGTGAAACTGAAATGTTGTGGATGCATGTGCTTAGTTTATTTAGCAACCTGTCACTGGCATCATAAACTATAAGTGTGACTCACTTGCTTATCTTAAGAGCAGAGCCGGGTTTTTATTAAGGTAGAAACTTGGCCCACAACAGTCACAGGAATTGAGGTCACCTTCAGCCTTTCATCAGGCATTATCTAGCAGGGCTCTTTATTACGGTTCTTCCCTTCACGCTCTTAGAAAAACATTGTTTACCTGTGCAGAGTTGAAATTTTGATTGGAGCCTTTTTGAAACTTCTCTCTTGGTGGATGTAATAGGGCAGAGTGCCTATGGGCCACTGGCCCTATAAGCAACAGAGCACCGGCCAGTTGCAGATGTTATAGGGGCTGCTGGGGCTGCACAGGACAGTGCTTAATTGAGTGTGCCTGAGTTTGAGCGTGACTGCAGCCAGCCCAGGGCTGAGAAGCTTGAAGAGGCTCAGAGCTAGAAAGACAGAAGGAGAAGCAGGACTGCTACACGGAGTCTACTGAGTAAGGGGTAAAAGCCCAGTGGCTACTGCCTGGCTTAAAGGGGTTCTGCTAGGGTACAAAGGGGGTTGTTTGACCCTGGGAACCCATATAGCGAGATGCAGACATTGGGAACCACAGAGAGTGGCATGTTGTGTGTATAAAGACTTAATATCGTGGTGGTACTTTGTAATAAAGGTCCTTTGAGCTATTCCCCAGAGTGAGACTGTGCCTGGGGCACCCATCCTGTGAGGACTTGCATCAGACCAAGCTAGCACTCTCACAGTAGCGGAGGGCTCCGAACCTTTATTTCTGCACATGGGCTGCTCCTTTCTCCATCTCCTTGGTAATAGCTCTGGTTTTCTCATCTCCTTTCCTTTGACTCTTGAATGATGCTGTATCTCATTCAGCTGCTTCTCAGCTATCATGCTGTGTTCCTTTTTGTTACTGCTAACCTCAAACAACCAAATCATGAGTCAGGAGGTAAAAATTCTGAGACTGATTTTAAAATGCCAGGCTTTAAAAGTAAAAATAACTGATTTCTTTTTACAGCATTTGCTTTCTGAGTACAAGACACAGGTTACATACTAAAGCTTCTCTCTGTCACAAGTGCTAGAATTTTTTATTTGTTTAAAATGAAAGCCAAGACTACAGGAGGTGGAACTGGACTCTATTATTAGAGTGCCGGAGCGCTTTAATAATAATAGTTAAGGTGTGTTGCATGCTATATTATAAAGCCCCAACATTACATTTGCTCTAAAATCAGCATGTTAAAAGATAGGACTGTGAATGTTGCTGTGGAGTATCACTGGGGTAAATGGTTCATACTGTGAAAATTTGGTCTGAATCCATTGGATAAATGCTGAGATATTGCAGTCTGAAAACTGCACTTTCAAGCCTGATTATTCATTTAGTCAGACCGTCTCAACCTGGGCAGGGTAGAGTGGTTGAGTGCTGGTGGGGAGGATGAATTAGCCTTTTAGAAAATTAAAGGAGGGTGCCTTTGGGGTTTTATTTGTAAATCTGATTAGTAGTTTTAAAGTTACCCATGTTAGCCTATGGAGAGGGGTGGGGCTGCTTTGAAGAGGAGTGCTGCTCGCAGCCACTTCTCCTGTGTTTCCCTTCCCTGAGCGGGGCTCAGTGCCTGGAGGTTTCAGGATGCCAGGGAGGACAACTGCCCTGGTGAACCTAGCCTCCCCCCTCTTGCCACCACTCCTTGCTGCTGCCTCCTTTGCTCCCCAATTGCCACCACCACCACCATCTGCGGGCTGAGAGCCCAGCCAGCGCTGGAGTCTGCTCCCTTTCCCCACCCCTGCTGCTGCCTGTGCCAGTCCACCCCCCTTGGCAGCAGGAGGGGGGGAGAGACACAACCACCCCCCCACCCTTGTTGCTGCCATCGCGCCACTGCATTTGCTGCTGCTCCTCCTACTCATTGCCATCAGGATCATTTTCAAAGTGTCCGCGATGCACGCAAGCACTTTGTGGAGCCGCCACCATGTTCCCTAGTAGTGTGGCATCCTGGGACTGCACTTCCCAGGGTGCCACGCTACTAGGGAACATGGTGGTGGTTCCACAAAGTGTTTACGGACACCATGGCCACTTTGAAAATTATCCTGGCAGCGGCAGTTCCTCCTCCTCCTCTTTTATGGTGAGTGCTGGGGGGGGCACAAAGGGGGGTCACTCAGTGTGGGGGGGCAAGGGAGTGAGAGCAGGGGGTGGTTTGGATGTGGGGGAGGCAAGTGAGCGAGGACAGGGGGTGCTTTGGGTGTGGGGGCCAAGGAGCAAGAGCAGGGGGGAGCTTTGGGTGTGGGGGAGGCAAGGGAGCGAGGGTAGGAGGTGCCTTGGGTATGGGGGCAAGGGAACAAGGGCAGGGGGTGCTTTGGGTGTGTGGGAGGCAAGGGAATGAAGGCAGGGAGCAAAGGAGTGAGGGCAGGTGGGGAGCTTTGGGTGTGGGGGAAGCAAGGAAGCGAGGGCAGGAGGGGCGCTTTGGGTGGGGGGCAAGGAAGCGAGGGCAGGAGGGGCGCTTTGGGTGGGGGGTAAGTAAGCAAGTGTGGGGAGGGCGGGGCGCTTGATATTTAACAAAAAACTTGGATATTCCAGTCAAAAAACCTCTGTCTTACAAGAAAAGTTAAGGCTCTTGCAAATTCAATCATCTTCTAAAAAGCATGGAAATTGCAAGTGAAGGCTCCAGCCTTAACCTCCGTGCCATGTTAGCAGTAAAGACATTGTACACTCTCTCATATTGTGCTCACTTACACCTTAGGTTCCATGCACCCACACTTTGCCTTCGTCTTTCAGTCCCAATCATCTTCCTCTGCAGGTTGGGGGCAACACTGAAGCTGGGGACAGGAGGGCGTGAGCTGGCCCTTCACCCCCTCCTTTCCCTCTATTCTTTCATGTCAGTTGGGGAGAATGGAACAGTTGAGTAATGTATCGCAACCTTCCCTCTTACCCACTAGTCCCCACTGCCCTCCTAGAGCACAGTGAAGCTGGGTACAGTCCTATACAAATGTATAATTTAAACTTTAAGTTGGGTATCCATTGAAATTAATTAAATGGAATGGCCATTGGAAGGAATGGAGGCAACAGAAATGCCAGTTTCTAAATAAATAGTATTATCATTCCAACATCCAATTAAGTGACTGTGAAATAATACAACACAGCTGTATCTTTGGGAGTACATGGGGAAGGCAAGAGGTGTGAAATAACAAGGAAGGCACCAGATGCAGTAAGTGGAATGGTTGGAATGACAGGGAAAAATACAAAGAGTGCGCAGGATCAAGTAAGTGGGTGGAATGACAGGAAGAATTAGAAATAGTTACAATAACAAGGTTCTGAGTGAAATAACTGATTCAGAAGACTGATGGGATACCAGGGGGTGCAGTCCTATCATTTATAATCCATTTACCATAGCTGACACCCTATCCGTTGAGTCCCAATAGCCTCCCTCCATGTTATTCCACTTCCTCTCCTGTTTTGTTTTGTTTTTGGTCATTCTACACACACCCTTACTTCTGTTCTTCTCCCAGAGCTTTTGAGTTCTCTGTGAAGGGAGTGTTGGTTAGAGGGGCGGCTTGGACCCAGGACTTCTGGGTTGTCTGTTACAAGGTTGAGAGCTGAGCAGGAGAGAGGAGAACAAGCTAGGAACCAAGATTATTGAGTTGCTTGTGAAGGGAGTACAGCCTACTGGATTAGAGTGGGGTGGAGAGCAGGGGCAGCTGGTGAGTTCTGATGTTGGAGGGGCACTGGGGATGGCGGGCCTAGGGGTGGAGCCAGGGGGACGGTAGGCGGAGCCAGGGGGTGGTGGGTGGAGCCAGGGGGATGGTAGGCCAGTGGCATGGCAGAACCCAGCAGCAAGGAGTTCCCAGGGTTAACATCGGATGGAAGAACACAGTCTACATGCACATCAAGCTTAAAATAAATAATGTATAAACCTCAAACACAGGGAAACACAGAAAACACTGGTAAAACACTCTGTCAGTGGGAGGGGGTAGGAAGGGCAGAAGCGCCACCCACTCACACCTTTCGCACACGAGGGAGCTCTGTTTTGTGAACTGCGAGGGACGGAGGCCCGTCAGGATAGTGTTTGGGTCTGTTCGTGTGCTTACGCACTCTGAACCTTGACCCCTATCATCATAGGGCACAGAGCTGGGGAACAAGGAAGGGGGTCCAGCCTCGCCACGTGCACTTGTCAGGGAAATGGCGAGGAAGGTTCGTGAGGGAAGTGCCAGGTCCACGGGGGGGGTCCCAAGGTCCACAGATAGGGTTCACGGAGCTTACACACTCCAAAGGGAAAGGGAAGGGATGGTCCCAGGACGGAGGGGAAGGCCCAACCGTGCGAGCCCACAGGCTCTCACTCACTCTCTCAACAAACCTGGAGCAAGGGGCAGAGGGGTACATGCATACACAGTTAGCTCAGGAAGGGAGAAAACACACTCTGCTTACAACAACAGGAAGGGAACAGGAACAGGGAACACACACTGCAATTTCAACACAAAGGAACAGTCAATTTCACCACTTAGCTCAAGGGGGGCCAGTCTCTCCAGGGTCTGTAGCTCTGTTCACCAGCACTGCTACCCTTGCAGTGCCAGCCTTTGTAGTGTTGGCTCCGCAACGGGGGGCGGGGCTCTTCAGCGGCTCTCACAGTCCCGGAGCCTTTTTCCCCGCTGCTTTCGCCCTGGGCACCTCCGGCTGGGGGCGCCTGTACTGGAGGCGGCGTTGGGCTGCTGGTGTCGGTAAGGGGGTTCTTGTGTATTCGGGGGGGCCGCCGCGCCAGGCAGCGGCAGCGGCGACTGACACACTGGCACAATACAACAGCAAGGAGTTCCCAGGGTTAACATCGGATGGAAGAAAACACAGTCTACATGCACATCAAGCTTAAAATAAATAATGTATAAACCCCAAACACAGGGAAACACAGAAAACACTGGCAAAACAC
>QEPC01006580.1:2152586-2172454 GCA_003113815.1 Sphenodon punctatus | reverse complement strand
GGGGGGGGAGGGATGAATCAGTCAGTCTTACCTGCTCTGACTGCTCCTTCTGCTCCTTAAAATGCGGTGGCGGTCCCAGGCTAGGCGGGGGTGGGGGGAGTTTAGTGGGTTTTTTAATTGTCCACATGTCCCTGCGGAGCCAGGATGTGCGGGCAATTTAAAAATAAAATAAAACCAAACAGTCCAGTCCACATTGCTTGCTGCTGCCTTGCCGCTCCCCCCGCTCTGAGCGGTGGATGGGGGGGGAGTGACAATAGCAGCAGCGGAAGTGGCAGCGGGAGCTGGAAGGCGTGCAGTGCAGACTGAGCAGGGAGGAAGCGCGCATGCGTGCTGCTCCCTGCCTTGTCCCCCAGCCAAGGTATCTCGCCAGGGCGGTCAGTGCGACCACCCTGGTGAGATCTTCCATTGCGCCCATTGAGCACAATGGAAAGGCTAGCCCCTCCCTCCACAGCACGTCCCATGCGTGCTGTGGACTGAGGAGCTCAGCCGCCCAAATCACGTTCCCCAAACACCCTGCAGGGGGAGCCGCCACTGATGGAGAGGCTGGGAGCCAGGAGTCCCGAGTTCTCTGTTAAAGAGTTGGGACCAAGTAGATTAGATGAAGAAAAGGGGACTAAGACCCTAAGTTCTCTCTTTCTTAAAGAGGAAACAGAGGGAATGAGGGGCCAGCTCACGCTCTCCTGTCCTCAGCTTCAGTGTTGCCCCCAACTTGCAGAGGAAGAGGATTGGGGCTGAGGCTTTCATTGCCTTCTGGGTCTTTTCTAAAGCCTTAATAACTACTATTCTTCACCTCGGCCCTGGTAGCACAACTCTTTGGGCAGTTTCTGTGATTAAGAATAAGACAAACAGCTTGCTTTGCACTGCAGAGGAGTCAAATATTTATTGCCTCTTCCCTCCTGCCTTGTCTGGTTTTTCCACTTTCCCTGGCTGTGAGATGCAGCACATTCTGACATCATGTGGTGCATGTAGTGCAGTCAGGAGCAGGTATATCTGATAAGGGGTGGGGGACCTTGAAAACTAGTACAAGCTCCATGGGCCACATAGGAGTTGGAGGCAGGGGTTCCTTCCTAAGGAGCATGTGTGCTCAGGACAAATGAAGGATGGGTGAGGATCCAGATCATGAATCTATGCCATGTATTCTCTCCTCTCCTTGAGTGCATAGAGTTGCTCCTCTCCCAACCCTTTCCCTGACCTCACACTTTCATTGCTTGAGGGTAGGAACACGATCCACAGGCCAGATTCAGGAACTGGGGCCAAATAAAGAACAACTATGGACCAGATTTGGCCCATAGGCCAGACGTTCCTCACCCCTGCTGTACAGATAGGAACCTGTGGTTATAACAAAGGCCAAGTGCTTCAGCAGTGAAAATTGCAATGAAATCCAAAAGAATTGGCATTACTTGCTGGTGCAGTAACAGAATTTAATTCAGCAGATTCTGGCTCTGACTATGCAGAACAACTTTGAAGAGTTGTGCAAGACTCTTTTATAAGGGATGACACCTTAATTTAAAGAAGCCAAGGTCGATGTCCTTGTGAATTAGGGAGATTGCAGCACTCGGGGATGTAATATTGTCTGTGGTTCACGGCAACCTTTTTAGGTGGGAATAACAGTATAGGATAGTACTGTGGAGGAACTCAGTAGCCAACTATTTAGATCTATGGGCTGCTGCAAGAGTGCAGAAGATAATCCCATGATTTTATGTAAATATGACTGCTGCGATACTACTGCAGGGGCAGATTTTGATTCTGTTACACTGAGTAGTACCTATTCCTTAAGCATCTTATTTCAGTAAATTTACTTCTTAGCTTGAGTAAAGCTGTTAGACTGGCCTTGAATCTTAATGAGGAATGTGGATCTATAGAATATGTTAAACTATGCAGTGATATGAAACTGTGGTTGATTGTGTCTGAAGGAATGAAAGACAATAATTGCTAAACTGCAATCTAATAAAAATCCCCGAGCATGCTAGAGTTGGAGAAAACTGTCTGGAAAAGGAACATCCCATCCACGAAAGATGTTCTTTAGGATATCAAGAATTCCCTTCACCCCCCCCCCCCTTAGGAGGAAGAAGGCCAAGGGGGAAGGGCTGCAAGCAAGCAGCAGGCACTGACTGCTTGGGTTGCCGGGGCAACCATTTCTGGGACAAAGCTAGTCTTACATCGCAGGACTTACAGATGCTATTTTAGATCCAGTGTGAATTTCCTGCAGTTCACCCCTAGATCCCGAAGCAGAGAGAATCTTTCAGGTTGGATAGTGCAGATTCAATGGGCCCAATCCATGCTTCGCTCATGCACTTTGTATAAGATGCACGCACCCAAGTGTTGTGCAAGTCTTCTGCAGTATTATACAGCAGGTGCACATCACACACCTAATGTGCGCACAGGGCACATGAGGTGATCAACACTTGCACATTACTTGTGCAAAGCATGGATTGGGCCAATGGGTTTACCCATCTTTTTGGGTGCCCATGTTAGCTTTAATCCCAACTTCACTAAAGTCCATGTTGAGCAATGAGCACATCTTCCTCCAGTATTTCCCACTCTGGATCTGTGTTGTAGTATCTGTTGACAACAGTTGGGTTGTATCCGTTACCTTGCTGCTGCTGTTCTGTCCAGCCACCTGGAGCAATTTGGCTGTACCACACCCCCAAATATTTTTTCAATGAAAAGCTAACCCTTGGCAAATAGGGGAAGAGGAAAACCAGCCTCAGGTAGAGTATGGATCTATTTTCCCTTCCATGATAGTTTACTCTCACATAGGCAGATGTCTGTGGAACATGTTGTGGGATCACAGACTATAATTAGGTGCTATTGATCTGTTTATATTTCCTCCTTCAGCATTATTGTCATTTACTAGCTACAGCTCCATAATTGTCATTCAAGCAAAACAGTTTAAATAAAATTCATATGCATTTTATCATGTGTTTTTAAAACATATTTTCAGTTTTAACTGTTGATCTATTTTGAGCCAGGCTTTGCTCTCAGGCCCGTTTTACACGAGCAGCGGTGGATGAGGGGACGGGTGTGCTGCCGCGATGGGTGGAGGTGGGTGTGTGCCTGCCCTTTCCCACGGACAAACACCCACCTCCACCCATCTCCACCCACAGAGCCTCCTCTGTTTTTCCGGATGGCTCCGTGGGTGAGTGATGGGTGGAGGTGGGTGTGCGCCAGGAGCACACATGCACTCCAATCCACCACCTGTGCTGTTCACATGGACGGACACCCATCCTCCCACCCACTGCCAGATGCGTGCCCCCCCACCACATATCTGCCCGCACACCCAGCGGAGGTGGGGAGCATGCATGTAAAAACAGCCTCAGTTACATCAGTATGAATCCAGAGTGACACTGGGCATTTTTACACAGAGCCCCTCACCCCCTGCTGGGTGTGCGGGCAGGTGTGCGGTGGAGAGGCCTTCTGTGTAAATGGTGCGGTGGTGGGTGGGAGGATGGGTGTCCGTCCGTCCGTGCAAACAGCACAGGCGGTGGGTGGGGGTGCGTGCGTGCTCCTGGCGCACACCCACCTCCACCCATCAGCCACCCACGGAGCTATCCGGGAAAACAGAGGAGGCTCCATGGGTGGATGTGGGTGTGTGTCTGTGGGAAAGGGCACACACCCACCTTCCCCCACTGTGGCAGCACACCCATCCCCCCAGTCACCGCTGCCTGTGTAAAAAGGGCCACTGTTGGAGTTACCGCTGGTCCTACACTGAGGTAACTGAGGACTAAATCTAGCCCATTCATTCACCTTTAATTCTTGGTACTTCTTTTCCAAGAATTAAGAAAGACATTGACGAAGTAGGAAACGGAGTCCAATGGGGATTCAGCGACACTAGGCAAAAGATCAGACAGGAAGGTGCATGCCAAGAATGACTGTTACGTAAGTCAGAGATTCCTCTTGGAAGCTAGTGGACTTCAGTCCGTAGGGTTGCATGCTTCGTTCTGAAATCTATCAGACAGCAAGGAATTACAAAAGGGCTTTTTTCATCTTGAGCAAGGTCTCTGTCTCCCCCCCCCCCCTTTCCACTAAAAAATTAGCTTGTTGATTAGCACTTATTCCTGTCTATTTTCAGAGCTTTGTGTTAGGCTCCAGTTTTGCACATGACGTTAGCATACATACTTCTGACACAAGCTAATTTCAGAAGGTGAGCACTTCCTGTAAATCAGCAACTAGTTTGCAGGGTTCCCTAAGCAGAGTTAATTTTCCTCCTGGGTGCTTGGTATATTTACCTTTGTAGCATTTGCTCAGCTCCAAAGTCCAGCTCTCCGAATCCATATCATCAGGCATGAAAGATAAACAAAACTGTGTCTGCTAAATGAGACAAAGAGAGCTTTTAGACATCAGGTATCAAAACCCCAAAGCATGTGTTTGACTGTTGTGTGTAAGCACCATAACAATCCCAACACCAATTTGGCCACCCATTGATCATGCGATGTGAACACCATTGCATCACAAGGACAATTTGTGTGTTTCAGCTGAACACATGGCCAACGTTGTGTCTAATGCTATTGTATGGCATGTTAGCAGGTACAACATGGGGAACGAGGCGGCATCACTCAGAGATTGAGATTGCGGAGATTGGGTGGCAAGCAAAACACTGATTTGCCCCAAGATGGGCTGTGTGTCTAAGCAGTGCCACATGGTGAACACAGGGCCAAACCGGTGTTCATATCAAGGTCAGAACACACATTCAGACACCCATTGATGTTATGTCAAAGGACACCCATGAATAATGGCTGTGCTGTTCAACAAGTAATGATCAAATTAGCTTTGAGCTACTGAAGCTCAGAAAGCTGAATGATCTTGTTCAGAGAAGTCCTGAAAAGTTTGGCTAGACAGGATCTAGTGTGATCTCCCTTCTACCTCTCTCCCTTCTCTTGGTCCAGCTACTTCTTGCCCAAAGCCCTCTTATTTTGACCCTTCTGCAAACAGCCCTCTCATTCCCTTTCCCCAACAGGCATTATGCTGCTCATCTCCTGGCTGCCCTTTTTGCCTGACCCCAATAAGCAGGCCTTTGGATTCCAGCTAATGGAGCAAACGTGTTTGGGACTCAAGACTGGCAGCTTATCCACATTTTTGAAAGCTTAAAATAATGTTTATACATTAGGCAAAAGATCAGGCAGGAAGGTGCACGCCATTGGACTCCAAATTTGAGATTTGGATTGAAATTGAGGCAGATTCTTAATCTAAAGCAGTTCATCTATCTCTGGGTGAAAACAAATGAGACGGGGGCAACCCAGATCCCCAGACCACCACAGGGAGGGTTACTGCAGCTGCCACACTGTGAGCTGGCCCGGGGAAGGCAGTTCAAACAAGTAACCCACTTAGGGAATCCAGGCAGGGGGCTGCCGTCACAAATCCCTCCACACCATGGGTCAGCCGACAAGTCATTCACACTTGGCAGGACTCCCGAACCCCTGCTGTGCAGCAGGATCAGGACCCCAGGAGGAGCTGCCACCAAACAGCTGATTGGGGGGGCAGGAGGAGTGCACTCACTTGGGCCACCAAACAGTTGATCAGAGGGAGGGGGGAGCGGAGGAGCGCACTCTCCTGGCCTGCAAAACAACTAATTGGGGGGCCTGAAGGAAAACGCTCACCCTGGCCACCACACTTTGATGGCTGGTGAGTGCACACCTCCAGGCCCCCCAATCAGCTGTTTGACAGCAGGTGTGAACACGCTCCTCTGCCCTCCCCCATCATTTGTTTGGCAGCCTGGGGTGAGCACACTCTTCCTACCCCCACATCAGCAGTTTGGTGGCTGGGGTGAGAGCACTCCTGGGGGGGGGGGCTGATCAGCTGTTTGGCGGGTGGAGTGAGTGTGCTTCTCCACCCCTACCCCCCAATCAGCCATTTGGCAGCCACTGGCTGAGCATACCCCTTCACCCCCAATCAGCTGTTTGGTGACCGCAATGAGCATGCTACTCCAGACCCCTCCCCAAATCAGCTGTTTGGAGGCTGTGAGTATGCTCTTCCTGGTCTCCCTAATCAGCTGTTTGGCAGGCCAGGTGAGCGTGCTCCACCAGGACCTCCCGATCAGCTGTTTGGAGGGCTGGGGTGAGCGCGCTCCTCCACCCTCACCCCCGCAATCAGCTGTTTGGTGGCCAGGGTGAGTGTGCTCCTTTGGGGGCCCCAATGGGCTGTTTGGTGGGCCAGGTGAGTGAACTCCTCCAGGGCCCACCCCCCTGTTTGACAGGCCAGGAGAACATACTGCTCCTGGCCTTATCCTCTGACCTTGCCTCACAGCGGGACTGAACAGAACCTAACAGATGGGAGGGTGCATGACTGTTAGTATGAATTAGTCTAGCTGAGCAAACCTTAGCCCAGGTCATGTCACCGACCTTCTCTGGATGATGCGTCCAGTAGCAGTCGACCAGCCACCCCAAGGTGGAAGTGCGTGAACGTCTGGTGACCACCGAATTGATGAGCAGGTGACTCATGGGCTACTGTTTCGTTTGTTTTCACCCTCTCTGTTGCACTTGGAGGCAGCTTTAGGGGAAGTATCTAACCAGCTCACGCCCCATGTATGTCTCGCAGCCAAGGGGGCAGGAGAAAAGCAAAGGGCAAAACAGTTCCAAACTACCTGGTCTGGGACTGGTCTGTCTCCTGAACACTTTGGTTAACACTTGACTAGCTCAGAGTGACAATTAGAGTTGAAATGAGTCATGCTTTTGAGTAATTACTTGAATTTGATTGATTTAATCAAGCTTTAATTTCATTGTGTTCTAGTAGTTCTATACTTGATGAACTTTGAGTTCAATTAGAATTAACAAATATTGAATTCACAAATGAATGAATATGAAACAACAAAACAAACAGAATATTATTGATTACAAATGACAACATTTATTTATTTCCTCACATTTTTATGCTTCCCCCTTCTGCTCACACATCTCAGGGCAGCTAACAACATCTTAAAATATTCATTAAAACAGTAAACCCAATACACATTAAAATAACCCAGGCAGAAAAAACAGAAGAAAAAAAGTTCCCAGCCCTAACCCAACCCCCACCCATCACCCGTCTCCGTCACCAAAGACCCGGCAGAACAGCCAGGGCTTACACTGTCTACGGAAAGAGAGAAGGTCTATGGACAGGCAGACTGTTAGGGTTAACAGGGTGGAGGAAGGGGAGTTGGGGTACGGGGATAGGGTGACTGCGCCTACTCTGGGCTGAAACACGGGTCCTTTGAAAGGTAAATACCCTCGGGATTTGGTGTGGGCTCTCTCTTGAATAACGCCTAGGGGTGGGGAGGGGACTGGGACACCCATCACTGACTGATGGGGTGCAGCCTACCCTGGTTACTCAGGTTCATCTTCTTGGGGTGCTCTAGGGTCCTAAGCTGTGTCTGGAACATCAGGTCACGTTGGTGGTCAGGAGTGTCTTTCACCAACTCCATCTGGTGCATCCCTTTCTTTCAGAGAGGGATCTAGCCACTGTCATCCATGCCTTCATTACCTCAAGACTAGACTACTGCAAGACTAGACTACTGCAAGGGGCTACAGACTAGACTACAGACTAGACTACTTACATGGGGCTGCCCTTGAAGACTGTTCGGGAACTGCAGCTTAGGCAGAACACAGTGGCCTGTCTTTTGACGGTCACTGAGAGTACATAACACCGGTGCGTCAGAGTCTGCACTGGCGGCCAGTAGCATTCCAGATACAATTCAAGGTGCTGGTTTTGACCTATAAAGCCCTAAACGGCATGGACACTACATATCTAAAGGATCACCTCCTCCCATATGTCCCCTTGCGGCCTCTAAGAACAGCTGCGAATGGCCTGCAAATTCCATCATTTGCCCAGGTCTCTTCAACCCAGGAACGCAGAGGGACATTCTCAGTGACTGCTCCACACCGCTGGAACTCCCTTCCCTTAGAGGTTCACCTATGCCCTAGTCTGAGCATCCTCCAGGAGGTAGTGTAAAAACTATTTATTTGGCCAAGCATTTAACAAGCAGGGTTAGGATTGGGGGGGGGGGGGGGAGATTTTGTTTTATGTAGTCTGTTTTTTTTAGTCTTTTGTATTTTATATGTGTGTGTTTTTTATCATGTTAGCCACCCTGAGCCTTTGAGGATAGGGTGGGATAAAAATCAAAACAAATAAGTAAATAAATAATACATCTACTCAAATCCTAGACTGAGAATGTATATTTAAAAGGGAGTATCATGTATTAGGATTTCTGCTTCTGTAGCCCTGGATAGGATCTTCTGCTGAATTTAGTCACTGGCTAAATTTGATCCTATAATATGTTTCTCAAAACTTCAGGTTGCCACCTCTCATGGTTTTGACCCTGATGCTCCCATAGGCCAAATTGAGCATGTCAGGGTTGAAACTGTGAGAGGTGGTTACCCTACATTTAGATACCAAGACTGCGATCCAGATAATGATGTATCTGCAGATCATTAGATAGCATATAGCGAAAGGGTGCTCCATGGAGCTTGAACTTGTGAAAACAGCATTGCGCAGGCATGGAAAACATGCCCACTCTCCAGCAGCAATGGGCCCGTCCCTTATACCTACATACAGGAATAGCCTCACACAATGCCCGATTCCACACCACCACCACCCCGCTCGGCCCCCTTCATATGCCTGGCCCTGGTCCAACATCCCTGGACTATTCTTTTCCACATACCCTTGATTGGTACGTTGCACAGTGAAACCTTGTGCCCATGGTAAGTTGCTCCTGGTCTGACCAGCAGTAGCTGTGGCACATGTGCATGGTTGCCTATCGCTATAGTAACACCCTAGCTTTGTCCATACAGCAGAACGTAAGGATTTGCCAATCCCTTCTTGCCCCCACAGTGAAGCGTGCAGTGCACGGCTGTGTACAATCAACACTGCTAATGCACCCATTCACAATGGATGCATGGTGAGATGGGATATCATGCAGCTGGTTGCCAAATCGGTATGCATGTCATTTTGGCAAACAGCATAAGGATCATGGGGGACTGACAACAGGAGAGTGGGGAAGAGAGATATGGATATCAGTGACCCGTGCCCCAGGATTGACTGTTCAAATTCCACCCCTGCTGCTGACGCTGCCACAAACACTGCCCATTCCTCCGCACCCCTCATGCTGGGGGTGGAGTGCCCGGTCAAGCACACAGATGCTGCCCTCTGAGTGTTCGGATGGGAGGGACACAATCTCGCATAGTCATGACCACAGCATCTGTATTTACATGGAGTGGAACTGGCCTTGGGGGAGGTATCAGATGTCCCCAGGAAGGAGCTTGCCATAGCAAGGCTGAGTTTCACTGTACACCAGGATGCAAGGTGTTGGAGTCTAGGAGCTGTCAGGTTCAAGGAGCTGCCCACCTACAGGGCACTTGAGCCAACCAGCAGTCCCTCCTCCTATGCTGCTCTAAGTGATTCTTATCCAACCTACTGTGGTCAGCTGGTGGGTGATGGATCTGAACCCTTACCCCCGTCTCTTCCTCCCAACGCAAGGGCAGCACGTACCAGAAAGGGGGCGGGGGGGGGGGGCAGTGAACAGTGGATGGTCAATTCCAGCACTCTGCAGACAGGCCCTTCAAACCATCAGCTCCCGTTGCATGGTACCCCTGCGCTCCGCACCACTTGGCTCCCCTGCCCTCACCAACCCCGTCCCTGAATGGTGTGGCATTTACAGGGGAGATGGAGTCTTACTGATCCTTTTGGCATGGGGGAGGGGAGTGTGGTCCCCCCCTCCCCCCAATCCCTTCACTCTCTGTGATCAGTGCCTCTGTGCTCTACTATCTCCATGCCTCTACTTGGGTGTGCTTCATGTGCTTTTGCACAACAGTGAGCTGTCTGGCTGCAGGGTGTGTGTGACTAATTGGTGCTAGGGGGAACTGACACATCTGTGCCTGTGGCACAAGGGCTGGTCACCTTCTAGAGCTCATGTGGCTGCACCTATAGGATGACTCATTTCAACAATCAAGCCCTATAAATATTACTACATGGCTCTGCATATTGTGCTCATATAGATAACAAGATTAGCTTCTGATTTCAACCAAAGCAAAAGGAATAGACTTGACAGAAAATTAAAGGAATGCACCAATGCTCTTCTCACTCAGCTTGGAAAATTTCATTTCCTTGTGATAAACCAGATAAATTTGTGTCTGTTTAGGCACAAAAGCAAGAACAGGTTCAATGTGCAAAGTTCCAAACACATACTAGCCTGCAGACATCAACTAGGATTGATTAGTGAGAGATTATAAGAGTTGTCCAGTCAAAGATGACAAACTCAAAGTAAAAGATACCTGACATTTTTTCTTTAAATATGCTTCAAGCTCTGATTTATCAGTCAAGAACAGCAAGGCTGCTAAAATGAGAATATCACACTTTGCTTGATGGCCTGCCAGTTAAGAAATGCAAAGTGTTGTTGGTTATGGAGCAGATGTGCCTTCAAGTGAACAGGAACAAAAATAAAGATGTCAGCCCAGATTCCAAACTCAATTACATTGGTGCAACTCTGGGGTAATCATATCATTTCAATGGGCGTTCTTAAACAAAACGCATCCATGCGTGCCCCTCCAGCAAACATGCATCCAACTGCTCATGTCAAGGTGGTGTTGTGGCTGGGGTAATCGCTCCAGGAGCCGCTCATGTGAAGCGCTCCTCCCCACGCACATCACCCCACAGCTGTGCCACTCAGCAGTCACAGAACTCCCTCCCCCCTTGTTTAAAAACTCCCAATGGTTATACTGTATGGTAATCAAGGTTAGACTGATTTGGTGTATCTGGCCAAATCCTGACAATATCCTTTCAGGAAACACACAGAAGTATTAGAGCAGAAGAAGGAAGCCGGAATGTTCATCTTCTGGAAAGGCTCTCAGACTTTCAGTAAGCAATAGTTTGCTTTGTTCTAAGGCTCTGAAGCAAATCCTATTAAAGCATTCTAATCTAGCTTTCATAACAAGTACACACACAGGAAAACTTATAATGATCATTATACAGTCAAACTTTTTGAGGTAACCGTAGACAATTAAAGACAAAACCCTTTTTCTAAGTCCTCCCTGGTAATGTGTATTTCAAGAGAGTTCAGAACATTCCTGTTTTTTCTGTGTTTGGGGGGAGCCATTAGCTACTTTACACTCCTTTCCCCCCCCCTCCCCCCAAATCTTCTACAGCTTTAAGTAAACTTCCTCATATTGATCAGGCAGAGTTTGGAGGAAACACAGGAAAAGATGAGTTGTCATGTGCTAGTTAATAACATCACTTTGGAGAGACAAAGCTATCCAGATGAGAACAGATCTATGAAGTTGGAAGGGACACACCATGGCCCTTTTTACACAGGCAGCATGTGGTGGGTGCTGTCCGTGTAAATCCCATGGCAGGAGGTGGTTGGGTGGGTGGGTGTGCTCCTCCACACATGCATGCACACCCATCCCCCACTCATGGAGCAACCAGTGAAAATGGCAGTTGCTCCGAGCGTGTTGATGGGTGGGGGTGCGCCCATCTACATCCTCCTCCATGGACCGTGGTGCACACCAACCCCCTCTCCCCATGCTGCAGCCTATGTAAAAAGGACCCATGCCTGTTTGAGAATGTTGGGTGTCTCGGACAAAGCTTATTCTCAGGGCCTACTTCATTTCTTCACTTTCTCCTTATGTCCTTACCGTATTTCCTTAGCATTTCCATATGGTGAATTAGAGGAGGATTAGGAGGGAGACGTTCTTCCAGCTACATCTACACCATGAAGGGGATCACAGAAAGCATATTGATTGTCACTAGGCTGGAAAACAAATATTCAGTGTAGACGTTCACAAGTTCCATCTTATCCCCTCTCCTGTTCAACGTGTTTATGCAGCCTTTGGGGGTGGTCGTCAGAGGGTTCAGCGTAAGGTGTCATCAATATGCTGATGACACCCAACTGTATCTCTCTTTTTCATAAGATCCAGGCCTGGCAGTCTCAGTGCTTACCTGGTGTTTGTCAGCTGTGGGGGACTGGATGAGGGTGAGCCACCTGAAGCTGAATCCTGACAAGACAGAGGTGATGGTTGTGGGAAAAGCCGGGGGACTGATGGCCCCCATCATAGATGGTTTCTCTGGGAAGAATTGGGCCTTGGTGTCACAGGTCCGTAGTCTGGGGGTGCTCCTAGACCCGCCTGGATGTCCAGGTGGCAGCTGTGGCACAGGGCGCATTTTGCCGATTACATCTGGTGCGACGGCTTTGGCCATATGTCTCGGACACGGACCATGCCACTATAATCCATGTTTTTATTACCTCAAGATTCAATTACTGTAATGTGTTCTACGTGTGGCTACCCTTGGTGACGGTTCAGAGACTGCAGCTGGTGCAGAATGTGGCAGCTCGTCTCCTTAGGGGGACGAGTCATTGCGAGCACATTACACCAGTGCTCCGTTCTCTGCACTGGCTGCCAGTAGTCTTCCAGGCCCAATTCAAGGTGTTGGTTTTGACCTTTAAAGCCCTAAACGGCCTGGGTCCCACTTAGCTGCAGGACTGCCTCACCCTTCGGGGCCTGGATCAGCCCCTGCATTCGGCCGGGAGCATCCTCCTTGAGGTCCCCCTGGTTTCCCGGGTGTTGACTATGAGGAGAGCATTCTCAGTGGCTGCACTGCAACTGTGGAACTCCTTCCCATTGGAGGTCTGTGTCAGGGCCTGCACCCGCCGGCAGGAATTCCCGGACATGCAGCGCCGGCTACTAGGCAACTGGAGCTGCCGCAGCATCCTGATGCACAGCCTGGAAGACAGCGCCATAACTCAGGAGACGCTAGGAGTGCCGTGCCGCAAGCTCCCTTGGTTGCCGAGCAACCGGGGATGCAGCCGCGGCACAGTGCATGGCTGGAAAGCCGTAGGCAGGGCCAGGTGGGGCTTGGGGATGGAAAAACAAGCAGCACCTAAAAGAACAGGAAGGAGCGGTATAAAAGCCCTTCTGGGTCACCCCCTCCTTGCCGGTAATCTTTTGAGAGGCTGACCCCGTGCTGTGTTGTGGATTCGAATAGAAAACTGGTGACTTTGATTACGTGCGTGGGTGTGAGAGCGTGCGACTGAGTATGACTGAGTGTAGGACTGATTGTGAGAGTGCGTCTGGATTTGTGAGAACGAGTGTGTGTTGGCGGTGTGGATTTGTGGATTGGAGTGTTTGGAAGTGAATGCGAGTAGGACTACCCCTTCCCCTCCCACAGACCTGCACCTCCCCTCTAGGACACAGGGCCAGCCAACCAACCAACATCACTTCAGGCTTGTCTGGATTCAGCTTCAGTTGGCTCACTCACATCCAGTCCCCAGTGGCAGCTAGGCACAGGGTAAGCACCAAGACTGCTGGACCTGGGTCAGATGAAAAAGATAAATAGATTTGGGGTGTTGTCCATATGTATTAGTCTTTTATGAAACACAATAGATATGTGGATTATGAATTCAGAGAAACCAGGGGGTTGTGTAGTGCAATATTTCTGAAGTGTAGCCTCTACTCCACGGCTGGCTTAGCTGGTGGCAATAGAGGTACAAATGGTAGTAGCTACATCCACTTTTGACAACAGGAATTCTGATTGCTGCAGCAATTATCAGACTGCCTACTGCTAGAAGTGGGTTGAACTGCTGCCATTTTCTTCGGTGCTTTCTTTCAAAAAGTGGTTAAAGAGATGGCAAAGACAATATCAAACTAATGGTGGCAGCAGAAATGTACATGGGGGAGAGGGGAGTTGGGGATTATAAAGTCATAATGGGGTGAGTGTGGTATGCAAGGATGTTGAAGGAGAGTGAGCAAGTGAGGTGTACAGGGAAGTGTGGGAGGATGAGTGAATGAGGTGCATGGGGGGCAGGACCACTAGCAGTGCAACCACCAGTCAGCATTGGTGGTCACACACTGAGGCCACCAAAAATTGATTTGAGAGCCACTGCTTTAATATTGAGAGCTGATGCCTGGATTATATTCACTCCATGTGCATCTGTGCAAATCAGACACTCGATATAACCTCCAGTAGGGGGCAACTGGAAGAGGACACTGCTGTTGTAGTAGCACAGAGAGATGACTGACTGCCTCTGGATAGCTGAGAATACCCAGCAAAGGGAGCCACTTTGCTAGCCCAGCACAGACATTGAGAGAGGGAGACAGAAAGAGGGAAAGGAGACAAGATGGCTGCAGGAGGAGAGGCTGAGAAGGCCTGGCAGAAGAAACAGGCTGCTAAATCAGCAGCACAAAGCAGAGCTGCCATCAGAGGCTTCCTGAAGGGGAAACCCAGGAGGGCAAACAGCTAGGCTAAGAAGCTAGGCTGAGGAGCTGAAATTATAGGCTAATCTCCATGAGGATGAAGACGCTTCTATAGAGAAATTTCTGGAAGCTTCACAGTGTCTGAGGGAGTCCAGTGCAGACGTGCAGTGGGGTAACATTCCTGAAGGAGGTGGCTACCCAGGTGACCATGAGGAAAGATCCACAATTGGGCAAAAGATGTGGACAGGGCCCACAAGGAGAAGGCCTGGTAGAGCTCCCTAGAGGGGAATACGAGGCCCCAGAATATATAGAAAGAAGCAGCCCTGAGTAATAGCCATCAAACTGTAAGTACTCCTGCGGCCTACTCTGGGAGGGGGCAAAGCCCTAAAACTACCTCAACAGTGTCTCCTCCCCACCACATTTTGCCTTTTTCTGTGGTAGCCCACCAGGGAGAACATTGAGCGAGCCAGTCATCACTGGACTTGAGAGTGCCCTTGTTGGGGAAGGGGGCGTTAGGCTTGCTCTATTTATTTATTTAAAATAATATCCTGCCCTTTCCCTTAAGCTCAGAGTGGGTTACAATGCATAAAAGCCTATAAAGTTTACATAAAACCAGTTAAACAGCACATTATGAATTTAAAAAGTTTATAAAAAAGGTCGGTTTTCTTACATGCACCACCTATAAATTAGAGTGAAGAACCCCCTAATAATCCTTTTATTAACCTGTTTCACCCCACAACAACTCAACAACAGCCTGAAAAGGCACTGTGGTAAAAAGCCGCAGGAGCTCATAGAGAGCTTTATGGCAGAAATGAAAACCAAATAGAAGCACACTTTGATTAACTCTTTTTGACCTGGAATGACTCATTAGTTACTGCTCAGAATAGCAACACCAATTGCTGCTGTTACACTCACTGAGGGACAAAAAATTAGTTTGGAAAAATTAGTTTGAATTTTTCAACAGAAGAGGGGAGGGTTTTGTGTCCCGGCTAGCTTTATTTGCTTTGCAAGCAGAAGAAATTAATCATGCTTATGTTTCATCTTTAGTTTGAGTTGTTCAAGTTCAAGTTTATTAATTGGCTTTAAGCTTTCGTCATTGCCTTAAAACAAAACATGAAAACACAAAACAAGACAAAAATAACTAACAACTACACATGGCAATCAGCAAACAACAAAGGAGACAAATACAAAACAGCAAGTAACAAACAGCAAATAAATAAATAGCAAATAACAAATACATATCCAAAAAGCATATATATATACATATATATATATATATAAAATAACTCAGGTCCCCTCCACGTCGTAGAAGTGTATAACAAGAAAAGAGGGCGACAACACTAGTGAAGTTCATCCTATCCAATTCGCTCTCTCTTTCATGGCTAATAATGAGAAAAGTGCCACCACCTTCACTATTTCCATGTCGTTAGGGGCAAGCAAAGCAGATAACCCAGCATAACTCCGCATGTGCGTGGCGAACCCCGGTATTGGCTCTAACCAGACTGCCCTTAAAGACTGGTACAACGGGCAACTGAAAAGGAAGTGGGGGAGATCTTCAACTTCCAAAGTACTACAGGGGCATGTTCTAAGTTCCCATTGGACCTTCCCATGCCTTCCCTCAATAATGGCAGATGGAAACTGCTGAAATTGGAGGCATGTAAACGCCCTGCGTAAGCTTAGTTTACCCAGCCCATCCAGATAGCTTTCAAGCTGGTGAACGGTTTTAACCACGTGGTAATAAGGGGCAACTCTCCATATTTAAAGTTTAGCCATATCTTCCTGTCTTGCCACATCCAGAATCCTCTGCTTTATCATATATCTTTGATTAAAGCAGGATTTGCCCTGAAAAAACTCAAATGAAAAACCCAGCTCCCTCAAGCACATGACTATCCAGAGAAGCCAGGGGTAGTTCCCAACACCTCCATACTCCAGCTCTTCCTTCAGGCACAGGCCTGCAAGGGAGGTTTCGCCTGATGTAATAACCTAGACCAGAATCTTAATGACTGCAATTTGCATAGGAAAGCAATAGCTATAATCCCAGTTTCCGCACGAATAACTGCTGCTGGAACTGACTGGGAAACTCTCAGCAAGGACCTTATAAATTTGTTTTGGGCCACTTCTAAACCACTTCTAAAGGCTGGTAATCCCCTTCTACACATACTTCTGCCCGAAAAGTCAAGAGGGCCTGGATCTTAGGTCTATACACTCCCAAAACCATGGAGATAGAGATACCTGGGGAATCTGAAGCCAACCTCAGAATCCCTCTAGCTGTTATGTTGGCCTTCAAGGCCAGGCACTTCCTATGTCTGCCCCATGTACCGTTTTGAACAAAAGTGACCCCCAGGTACACATAAGACTCCACTTGCCTTAGAGACTCTTTCCCAACAGGCCACAGGTGACTAGATGGTCTCTTCTTCCCCAATACCATAACCTGTGACTTGAGGGGATTGAGCACCAATTCATTTGCGGAACAGTAATCCATCAAGGTCTTAAGCTGGTATAAAAGACCTTTCCTTGTCTGGGCCATCAATACCAAATCATCTGCATACATTAGAATATTCGTTGGTCTAGAGCCAATCTTAGGTGCATGAGAAGATTCCCTGAGAAATCGATCAGGGAGATCCCCCAGAAACAGGTTGAAAAGCAGGGGAGCGAGAACACACCCTTGTCTGACTCCTCTGACAACCTTAAATGGATGAGACTGATCACCATCCCTCCCCAACCTGACCGTAGCCAAGTTATCGGAGTGCACATAAATGAGTAAAGTTAGCAAATGATCATCAATACCCCACTCCATCAACTTTCTCCACAATTTGAGTCGTGGTATGGAGTCAAATGCCTTGCGTAGATCTATGAAGGCCAAGAACAGGGATCCAGATCTTACTCCGATATACTTGGAGATTACATGTTGCAGGACAAAAACATTGTCAGAGGTAGATCTATTTTTCCTGAACCCTGCCTGTTCCAACGGTATAAGGTTCTCCCTCTGGGCCCAAGACTCTAAATGTCCCAGCAAAATTCTGGAATACAATTTCCCTATTATGGGTAACAGACTTANCCCAATAAATCTGATACTAAGAAGGCCAAGCCTCCTGAGCATCTGCCCTTGACACCCACCTTAACACCCGGGAATGAATGAATCTGAAACCCTTGAACTGACGGTGACGCGCCATTCCTCAACCATGTCTCTAGGAGCAAAATCAAATCGTACTCCTGAAGAAAAGAAACCAGGTCTGGGTCTAAGCCCTTAGTTCTAAACCCCATCACATTCCAAGACAATAACTTAAACGGAGTCCCATACCCCACTTTCCTAGAACCAGATGATACAACTAGGGTCCCGGGTAGTGGGGACTGGGATGTAATCAATGTAATGGGACACTCTAAATGATCACGTCTACCTGACTGCCTTTGCTTTTGCTTCCCTTGGCCATCCTTATGTCAATCTGCTAGTTGACATGGCAGATGATCTCCCTGAGTATTACTACAAGCCCGGGGGAAGTAATCCAGCATAGAGGACTGTTGCCTCGACATCTTACTCCCTATTGGGTTTGAGTTGTTTATAATCTGGGGTATTGGGAGCTTGATGGTTTCTCATTGTGAAATACTGGCAGTTTGAAAAATTTTGTTAATTGTATTTTTTCCAACCAAGTATTCTGGGAGTGCTGAGCTACTTAGATTTGCATTACTTGGATGATAGTGTAAGATAATTTGTAATAATACACTTAATTTAATTCTATTGACCAGAGAGGCAAGATTGTCAGAGAGAGATTCAATATTGTTTTTGTGGCTCTGGTATTATTGACGATAGAACTCATTATGTCCTAGACTGTTTTTAGTCTCATGAAATTAGATGATTATTTTTTTGCTTTGTTTTATGTGAAGTCTTTGCCAGTCTTGGAAAACTAACTTGGTTGTTATTATAAAAGGACAACAGAGGTGATACCCTGGCTGGCTGTATTTGCTCATAAAGTTAATCTTATTATGTGTATACCTATTAAGTTGTTATGGTTTGGTTTTTGTTGAAAACGTTTACTGGTACATGATTGTAAGATTTTTTTGCATCGGGCCATGGCAAAAGCTTGTGCCTAAGTAAAGAAAACAACAATCGCCAAGGACCCGTTCTGGCCAGTTCAAACTGTTCTGGGCCTGAATGGGTTAATCATGAGGCTTGATCACTTGGTTCTTGTCTCAGTTCCAATGCCCCTCACTGAGCGTAACAGCACCCATTGGTGTTACCACTCCTAGCCATGACCATGGTTCCATTCCGGCTAGTTCCAGGCTGTTCCTTGCTGGAACGGGTTAATGACAAGGTGTGATCACTTGGTTCTTGTGTCTGTTCTAATGTCCCTCAGTGAGTATAAAAGCACCCATTGGCGTTACTACACCTAGCAAGGGCTAAGGTTCCATTCCAGCCAGTTCTGGGCCATTCTGGGTTAATGACAAGGTCTGACCACTTGGTTCTTGTCTCTTCTTAATCCCCCCAGTGAGTGTATCAACACCCATTGGCGTTACTAGACCTAGTGATGTTAAGGTTCCATTCCAGCCAGTTCTGGGCTGGACCGTGTTAATGACAAGGTCTGATCACGTGGTTCTTAGGTCTGTTTTAATCCCCCCCCCCCAGTGAGTGTAACGGCACCCACTGGTGTTACCGCACCTACCAATTGGTAAGGTTCCGTTCCAGACCATTCTGAGCTGGAACGGGTTAATGATGTGGTCTGATCACTTGGTTCTCATCTCAGTTCCGATTACCCTCAATGCGTGTCTTCTGCCTGTTCTAATGCCCCTCACTGGCCACAATCCCAAACCCCTCCACATGGAATCCGCATGGTATCCGCGCAGATCCTGCACAGCACACTGCATTCCCAATGAACATGGGCTGAGCAAGGGATCCTCGGGGCATTGGCTAGACCCCACTGAGTGTAGAAAAACACCCACTCGTGTTACCACATCTAGTTATGATTGGTTCTGTTCTGGCCATTCTGGGCTGATGATGAGGTCTTATCATTTGGTCCTCAGGTCTGTTCTAATGTCCTTCAGAAAATGTAACAGCACACATCAGTATTACAACACCTAAGGTTCTGTTCCTGCCTGTTCTGGGCCAATGACAAGGTCTGATCAGTTGGGTCTCATCTCAGTTCTAATGCTCCTCAGTAAGTATAACAGTACCTACTGGTGCTACCACACCTAGAAATGCTAATTATTATTAAGTATTTATATAGCACCAGCAGTGTTCCTGGTGGTTTACAATTGTTGTTAATGGAGACAGGATGGACAAGAGTATGGGGAACACAGGGAGAGTCAGACACACATTCCCATTTTACAGATGGGGAACTGAGTCTAAAAGGTTATGACTTGCCCAAGGCCACCCAGGGAGTTCATAGCTAGCACAGGATTCAAACCCTGGCTTCCCAGGTCCAAGTCCAACACTTTATCCACTACACCACACTGGCTCGCGGTGTGTTCTGACGTTCTGTTCCAGCCAGTTCTGGGATATTTCACTGTTGCTGTTGCCGCCCCACTAATATTATTGCTGTTACAGGGGGCGGCTTTTATTTTACTTAATTTTGTTTTACTTTGTGGTTTTAAGGGGTTTGGGGGGGATGCAGTGGGTGTGGCTTGAGGGTGGGGGGTATGAGGAGTGGGTTAGGGTGGATAGGGCCTACCCCTCTGGTGAGAGGAGGGGAGGTGGCCCTTGGGGAGGGTTGGGGGGAC
>QEPC01006580.1:2115267-2149966 GCA_003113815.1 Sphenodon punctatus | reverse complement strand
TTTCGGCAGTTACATCTTGTCCGGCGGCTTCGGCCGTATCTCTCAAACTCCGACCTCGCCACTGTCATCCATGCCTTCATCACCTCGAGGCTGGATTACAGCAACACGCTCTACGTGGGGCTGCCCGAGAAGCTGGTGCAGCTGGTGCAGAATGCTGCGGCCCGTCTCCTTACAGGGGCGGGTCGCAGGGAGCACATGACACCAGTGCTCCAGGCTCTGCACTGGCTGCCTATAAAGTACCAGGCCCGGTTCAAGGTGCTGGTTTTAACCTTTAAAGCCCTTCACGGCCTGGGCCCTGCTTATCTACGGGACCGCCTCACTCCCAATGTGCCCGTGCGACCCTTGAGATCATCTGTGGGAGCCTTTTTGGAAGTTCCCTGGGCAAGGCTGGTGGCCACCAATGTTAGACCTTTTTCGGTGGCCGCCCCTGTGCTGTGGAATTCGCTCCCGGAGGAGGCTCGGTTGGCTCCCACTCTCCTGCTGTTTCAGCATGTATGTAAGACCTGGCTGTTCCATCAGACTTTTGGCGAGGGGTGGGGGGTGGGTTTTCCCCCCACATATTGTAATTTTAAGTTGTTTTTTAAAAAATTATATTTTTATTGAATGTTGTTCGCCGCCCCGGGCTGCCCTGAGGGCAGGAGGGGTGGAATATACATTTTAAATAAAATAAATAAATAAATATTCTGGGCTGGAACAGGTTAATGATGAGGTCTGATCACTTGGTTCTTGTGTCTGTTCTAATGTCCCTCAGTGAGTGTAACAGCAGCAATTGGTGTTGCTACTCTGAGCAGTAACTAATGACCCATTCCAGGTCAAAAAGGGTTAATCAAAGTGTGCTTCTATTTGGTTTTCATTTTTGCCATAAAGCTCTCTATGAGCTCCTGCTCCTTTGCAACAGTGCCTTTTTAGGCTGTTCATGAGTCGTTTGGAGGTGGAAAGGGTTAATAAAAGAGTTATCAGGTTTTCTTTCACTCTAATGTATAGGTACTGGGTGTGTGTAAGCACCAACCCTTTTTATAAACTTCTTTTATTCATAGTGTGCCGTTCTGGGCAGTTCCCCTAAGTTCCAGGTTTTACATCGTCCCAAATAATATTGTCTTACTTGCCTCCAAAAAATGCTGAGACTTGGGCTTTGGTGAACCTCTAGGGGAATGAAACGGCTTAACTCTATTAGGTTATATGTTACTGTTGTTTTGTAATTCATAAGTAAAGCACTGGGGTATTTCCCAAGGATCTGCAGCTAAAATACTGCTTGTGGTATGGTCTGTGGGTAGTCGTGTAAAGTAAAGAAATCCGTGGTGGAGAGGCCGGTTTATTTGTACTGGTTTTTGTATGATTCCCTCTCCACTCCCAGGATAAAGGCACCAAACCACCAGAACCCCACCTATTACATAGGATCCCCCCTACTGAGGTGATGCCAGTAAAAGAACACCCCGTCCGTTTTCGGCAGATTTGTGCCTGCCTACCCCTGAACCAGGCTCAGGTGGTGGGGAGGGGTAGAGGTTCAGCCCCTGCCCCTCCCCAATGCAGGAGGGTGCCTGCCCCCAGGGGCCAATGGTGGCAGAGAGGAGGCACCTTATGGGAGGGTTCCCCAGACAAGTACTGTGCCCCCTCCTCTTTCCCATTGACCAACGTGGCCAAGAACGTTTTGCAGAGCGAGTCCTCCTTGAGTGAGTCCATCTACTGAGAATTTGATTGTATGTATTGGGTTTTCCCTGCAGGGGTGAGGGGCACCAGAAACTTGCTTTGGGACCCGCTGGGGCTCTTTACCTCTCTCTGCATGCCCCCTCTCCCCACACTCGATGGCATGCTTGGGGGAGTGCTGCATTGCGGCCAGGGTGGTTCCTGGAGGAGTTGTCTCCAATGAATAGATTTTTTTAAAATGTGCAACAGGCTGCAGGCGTGAACTGGGATTTGAGCACTAGGGCTGATGCGGCAGCAGCTTTTACCGCACCGCGATTCCGTTCGCTATTTCGGAATTGCCCCCGCCACACCGTGACATTTCTGCGGATATTCTGCTAATTCCGCCGGAATTCTGCAAATCGCGGAATCGCGGAAAAATCGCGGAGAAATCGCGGAAAACCACTATTCCGCGATTTTTTGGCGCTGGCGGAATTGCGGAAATAGCGAAAATGTCATGTTTCCACGATTCCACTAAGTTGCGGAATTAAATAAGCGGAACCGCGGAACCGCGGAATGAAACCGCGGAATTAAAGCCTCTGCCATGCCATTCCACTAATTGCGGAAACACTGTTTCCGTCGGAAATAGCTACCGCTGCGAAATTCCGCTACAGCCCTATTGAGCACTGGGCTTCATGGTGGTGGGCTGCAGTTGAGACACAGCCCTATTGAGCACTGGGCTTCATGGTGGTGGGCTGCAGTTGAGACACTTGGGGAACCACACCCCACCGTGCTCTGTGTGCTTCCTCAAGCTGCTGCATGTTCTCCTGGCGGCGGTTTTGATTTGAGCTCGGTCTGCCCTGGGCCCCCTGGTGGGGGGAGGGCATTGTGGCCACGTGTTAGTGTGCAGGAGAGCAGGGCCATCAGCACAGAGCTTATGGGGACAGTTGCCAGCGCAGCTGACACTGCGTGTCGCTGAGGGTTACACGACTCCTTGCGCACAGGCCCTGCTGGGAGCTGTGCCTCATCAGTGGGCTGGGCAGAATTGTCCTTGGGTGCTGCCATCTTGGGGTGTGCTCAGGTCCTCATTGGGCCCGCCATCCTGGGCAGAGCCTTTTCCTCCTTCCTGGGCTCCCCCATGCTCACAGGCGATGCATGCAGGTGCGCCCGCCTCCCTGGGCTATACCATGCCCCCCACCCACCCCACACACACATGTGGTTAGGGCTTGCAAGCCCATGAGAGGGCCTTTCAGCTTGGGCCATACCATTTCCCTTCGCTGTGAGCCTCTGGGGGTAGAGAAGTGTGGAGGCCCCCTGCTGACTGTTCTGCCTTGCTGCAGCGGGTCAAACACAGAGCACTGGTATAAGGGCGCTTTTAGACAAGACACTTTTAATGTGGTTTTGTAAATGCGCATTTAAATAATGCGCATTTTTTAAAACCGGTTTTGGCATCCCCCGCTCATCAAAGGGGCTCAAAACGCACATTTTAAATGGTTTAGGTGTTTAAACGAGCATTTTTCACCAACCATGCACAAAATTTGTCTCGTCTAAAAGCGGCCTAAGTGTACACTAATATAACAATTGATTAATGTTGCAGAGTAGGGCTCTTAATTGGTAATTAAGGAATTATGAAACTTTATTACAATATTGTCAATTAGGAGTTATTTATTGTAATCATTGGTAATTGATACTGGAAGAATTAATTGATGATAATTAATCACTGATCATTTATATTAGAGGAATCTCCCTCTAGAGGAATAATTTATATTAGAGGAATTTCCCAAAGATCTACAGCTAAAATGCTACCTCTGGTATCGTCTGTGGGTAGTCGTGTAAAGTAGAGTGTCACAGGGTCCCTGTTCTTACGGCAGTTTGGGGGAAAGTAGCTCCAGGCCCTGGACAAAAGACAGGGCAACCTGCGGTGCTCTGTTATCTCCCCAGATGAGGGGTTTTTCAATTTGGAGACTGACCTCCACATGCGCCCCTACAGCCAGCCTGAGCCCACCTTGTAAGGGCTTCTCCCATCAAAGGTGGGTCCCTTGAAAATCAAAAACCTTTACCTAAACACAAAATCTAAGGTATGGAAAGATCCCACCTGGATGTTTCCAATCAGAAGTCCAAGTTGAGGCCTGCTTTCCTCTGAAAAGCCTGAGCTTGTAGTACCTCTTGCGTGGGTCCATTGCTCCACCTTTCCAGGGCTCCAATGTCATGGGCAACCAGTCCTTGAGGAGATGTGCTTGACTGACATTCTCCTTCTAGAATAGGCCCTTTATATAGAGAAGAGGCTGTTCTGGTTTAAAGGGTCAGTACCCTTTTACCTAAGTATGTCCCTAGACAGGCGCCATTTTGTTTTGCCTTCAGTTCTGGGGCCCATCTTGTGGCTTGAGAAATCCTTGGTGGAGAGGCCTGTTATTTGTACTGTTTTTTGTATGACTTCCTCTCCACTCCCAGGATAAAGGCACCATATCACCAGAAACCCACTTACAAAGTTTTGAAGCTGATGAATTAAGGACCCAGTTATGCTCCTACCGAAATAATGGGATTTTTGTTACTGACTTTCCTAGACTCAGACTCTTGGTGTATATCATATAGAAAGGCATTGTGAAATCATGGCACCAATGGGACATGTTTCAAATGGAAAATGTGAACTTAAGGGGGAAACAGAATTTTAAAAAACACAAAAAGGTCATTATATCCAACTTTTGATTTATCCATTTGGGACAGTAATTCTTCACATAGCAGAAAGCAGCTCAACTATGCAAGACTTATTTTAAGAGGTTTATTTTTAATCGGCAGTGTTGATGGATTGCTCGTAGTCAGGCACCCTCCCTGACCTGGTGCAGAGAGCTGGTACCATTTGTTACCCCCATGATAAGAATTTTCCATCCTGAACTGTTCTCTTCTGTGTTCAAAGGGTTTGCTTCAGATATGTCGACTTGTGCAGTAAATTTATTTTTAAAGAAATACTCTCTTCTGAAGTAAAATCTTCACTCCCGCAAAGAAATGAGAAAGAGTTAGAGCTGTTGGTCCAAAGCTTCTGATTTGACCTCCCAGTTGTTCCCAACTATTTTCTCACAGAATGACCTTTAAAGTTCCACAACTGCATGTGCATATGTAGAATCCCATACCTGCAGTGATCCCTGCTGAAGTCAATGGGATGAAGCATGGCACAAGGCTCCACCCAAACACATTCATTTGCAGAATTAGAGCTTAATCTGCACTTTTAAATTCCTCTATTTACATTCCTATTGTGGTTTGGAAATGACTACATAAAAATGGTCAGCCAGTGTTCATTCATTCAGAGTCTCAGCATGGCAGGAGGGGCGGGGTAGAAATTCATGGAAATAAATAAATTCTAACTTTACTTAGAAAAATAAATGATCACTGGTTATTACTTGGGCTAACATAACTAGGAGGCAGGTCAATTCTATTTCTTTCTGTATCTCAGCAACATAATTGCTTACTGTGCATCAGTCAGGGTATTTTTAGATGTGACGGTACCACGGGTGGCCACACTTTGACCCACATGGCCACCCGTGATGCCATCACATCTGATCCAGCCTGCCAGATGTTTCCCTGGGCTGGATATGGGGTTTCCCCAGGTCGTAGTAGTTTTTAGCCCAGGTTGTGACTCAGGCTTAGTCAGAATCGTCACAGCCTGGGCTAAGCGCTGCTGCAGCCCAGGGAAGCCATCTCCAGGCCGGGGTAAGCGGGTTGTCACGTGTGATGATTCGTTCTACCTGACTCCAGTCTGGGGTTGGGGCTGTTCTGGGGACATGCGGCAGCCTCATAGGCCGCGGCGGCTTTCCATCAGGAAGGTGGGTGGGCTGCATTCAGAAGCACAGGGGATGGGGTTGTACAGACCCGCATTTGCATGCCTCCCCACCCTCTACCTGCCCCCTCCTTGTCCTGGTCTGCCAACACATCTGTTTGGCAGCCGAGCCTGATCCTGCCTGAGGTGAGGACTCTCGCCCTGGCCAGGATCAAAGCATGACAGTGCACTAAAAATACCCTCAGTTAAACTTGTGTAAAATAAGCAGAAAGCAATTGGGCTGGATGGGTGTCATAAAGGGTGTAAACCAAGGGCAGGGAATCTTTTCCCTTCCGGGGGCCATTTTGAAAGCTTGCACAAGGCCTGAGGGCCACACAGAAGTTGGGGCAAGGATGCTTAAGGGATGCACTCAAGGAAAGGAGGGCCCAAATCATGGTTCTGTGCCATGGATCTGTCCCCTATCCTTGTTTGCATGCCCTCATCTCTGCTCCCTTCCTTTGAACTCAGTTTTTCAGTGATTGGAGGTATGAATAGGATCCAAGAGCCAGATCCAGGAAGTGGAAAGGGGCCACACAAATTCTTGCTGCGGGCCACATTTGGCCCCCGGGCCTGAGGTCCCTCACCCCTGGTGTAAATAGACGGATGACAGCTCTGGGGGTGCCCCCAACACCCCCTGGGTTGACTGGTCCATCTAAAGGCCACCCACCAGATGTTGCAAGCAGGGCAGGCTGTGGCTGCTTTGGGGAAGCCCTGCCAGCAGCACTCTGGAACATTCTGGAGCACATGGAGTGGGCCGACCAAACCCGGAGCAACACCCAAACGTGGAGCTGCTGCCCATCTATTGGACAGACCCACACTGCAACTCTGCGCCTAGCCAGCCTCAGCACCATGGAGTCAATGCCAGTCGAGAGCATCGTGTGACCACCCGCAACTCTGTGGTGCCGGGGAGCAGTGCCACATGAGTAGACTGCAGCCCGGGAACACTGCTGGTCTATCTGTTGCAGACCCAGGTGGAGCTGGGAATGGGCGCACGTGGGGTGGGCCCCCAAAGCAGCTCTGGGGGCCAGTAGGCTCCCCGTCCGTCTAAAGACACCCAAAGACACTTGGGTTACACAGATGTAACAAGGTCTTCATTGGCCTGTCATTACTGGTGATGATATATACAGCAGAGACCTGTTGAATTTTGTGGGGAAAGTTTAACTTATCTGATTATGAACAAATTTAAAAAAAAAAAAAAAAAGTAGGTCCATGTAATTTTTTTTTGAAGTGCTGCTTTACTATCTCAGTTAAAAATACTAGTACCTTTTAGTGAATGAATGATTTCTTGGCAGTGTGTGATTAAAATGCAGTAGTATATGGGATGCTGCTCATCTGAGCAGCAGGCCTTTCAATAAAATGAATACACTCAAAGTACTGATATCTTTAGCTGGGTGGTATACTCTAGACACTTGAACATCTGGAGTTATCAGGGGACAAAATTTGACCTCCTATTTATTTATTTATTTATTTGATTGTTTGTACTGAAATCCCACCCTTCCACTAAGGTGCAGAGTGGGTTACATTAAAAATCACATAAAAATAAAGCTATATAAAAATCTCCTAAAAACCATCACCCCAACCTCTATCCCCGTCTGCTAAATGCTTGACCAAAAAGAAAAGTCTTACATTGCCTCCGGAAAATACCAAGGCTCAGACTTTGATGAATCCTCCAGGGGAAGGGAGTTCCACAATACAGGGGCAGCAACTGAGAATGCCACTCTGCATGCCTTCACCGTATGGACCTGATGGGCAGATGATACCTATAAGAGCATACTCCCAGCTGACAGCAGGGATTGTAATGGAGCATGGGAAGGAAGGGTATCTTTCAGATATGTCGGACCCAGGCCATTTAGGGCTTTAAACTTTAAAACCAGCACCTTGAATTGAGCCAAGAAAGCTATCCGAAGCCAGTGCAGAGTCCGTGAAGAACAGGTGCAATGTGCGCAAGGTGACCCACACCTGAAAGGAGCCAGGCTGCCATGTACTGCACCAACTGTAGCTTCCGAAGAGTCATCATAGGCAGCCCCACACAGGGCATTGCAATAGTTTAGCCTCGAGGTTACGAAAACATGGATGACAGTGACCAGATGCAAATCAGAAAGAAAGGGCTGCAGCCTTCTAACCAGATGGAATTGATGAAAAGCACTCCTGGCCACCACCACAACTTTTTTTTTTTTTTTTCCCATAATAAACTCTTTTATTTGTATTCAGTGGCATTGTACATAGTATTTTCGTCAACTTTACAATAACAGTTTGTTCTATTACCCATACAAGGTGGTACCCGAGCTTGCCAGTTCAAATGTATCGGTCAAACAACAGCGTCCAGTCACTCTTTGGTAGTTCATTTCCTTCAATGGCTCCTAATATATTAAGCCACTTTGCCTCATAGTTATTTTTTTTCTTTTCCCTTGCTTTTTCATTTTTCTCCTCTTCTTCTAGCTTCTTGTCCTGCAGGTTTACCATCATCTTGTCCATTGTAAATAAGTACCATATTCGACAGATCCATTCTTGAAAAGGTAAGGGGCCCTCTGTCTTCCAATGTCTTGCTATTATATTTACTCCAGCCAAGCACAGAGTTCTCAATGCCTCCTGATGTGGTTTTAGTGATTTATTATCAGGGTAGAGACCTAGAATACCAATTTCTGGTCTGAAAGGTACCACCCCCTTGTTTACTTTGTTCATAATTTTCCATATTTTACTCCAGAAGGCCTTTACATAAACACATTCCCATAGACAATGCAGTAGATCCGCCTGTAAGCCACAGCCCTTCCAGCATACACCCCTCCCATATCTGTCCCCCCCATACCTGAGCTGTACCGGGGTCAGGTAAAACCTAGTGGTGACCTTCAGTTGTGTGTCTCTGACTTCCAGAGCAGACGCACAGGTGCTCATATGCCCCCATATAATTTCTTTATCCTTTTCTGTGAACTGCTTATTGAGGTCTTTTTCCCATCTTGATAAATATGGGTGCTTGGGGGGGTATATTATAGATTTCAGGTCTTGATAAATCTTAGAGAGTTTGCCCTTGCTTCCCGTTAGGCTAAATAAGGTCTTTTCTATTTCCGTAGGTTCCCTAGCAAAGGCTTCTTTTAAACATGGTTGCCTGAATACACTTCTCAGCTGCAGGTATTGAAATGTGTTCACTTTTGTCTGCGTTATTTTCTCTATTTCTTCTAATGTTTTAAATTTACCTTTGTTGAATAATTGTGTTGCCCTTTTAACTTCCTTCTTTTCTAACTGTTTAAGTAGGTCATGGGCTATCTGTGATTCCCTCATCGCTACTCGTCTTATTGGTGAGTATGGTGTTGCTGTACCCTTTATACCTAATTTCCTCATCACTCCTTTCCATGTTATGAGTAGTGGCTTCGCAAATGGGTGCTCTCTGACTCCCTCTCCAGTCAATTTGCCCTCATCTACCAACAATTCTGCCAGGGAAGTTGGTTGAATTATTTCCCTTTCTATCTCACACCATTCCGGTTGTTGTGGGCAATGGTACCAATACTGTATCGCTCTCAGGATTGCAGCCTTATAATAAAGTTTTATATCTGGTGTGTCTAATCCTCCTTTCTCCTTAGCAGTGAACATTGTGTCTTTTTTGATTCTTGGTTTCTTTCCCCTCCAGATTAGTTCCTTAACCATTTCATCTACTTGCTTAAAAAAAGATTTGGGTAATTTTATGGGGAGGGCCAGGAATTTGTATAAGAACTTGGGCAGTCCAATCATCTTAAATAAGTTTATTCTCCCAAGCCAGGAACACTCCACCTTTTTCCAATTTTCAAATTCCCTTTTAACCTGTTCCAGTATTACAGGGAAGTTGGCCTTATAGAGGTCCTTGCACTTTTGTGTTATTGTTACCCCCAGGTATTTAATCCCATTAGGCTTTTCCGGGAATGGACTGACTTCCTTAATTTCCTTCAGTCCTTCCTCTGATTGAGCAAATATAAGTGCTTGTGACTTTTCATTATTAATTTTATACCCCGACACCCTTCCAAAACTATCAATAGTTTGCATAAGATGTGGCAACGTTTCCACGGGTTCACTAATGTACAAAATTAAATCATCTGCAAATAGGGATAGCTTATACTCTTTCTGGCCTACCACCATTCCCTTAATATTTTTATTTTGACGAATTGCCACCGCCAACCCTTCAATAGCCATATCAAATAGTAGGGGCGACAGTGGGCACCCTTGTCTTGTGCCCCTCTGAATCTCAAAGGTTTTTGTTATTTTCCCATTGATTTTAAGCTGAGATCTGGGATGGGCGTAGATTGCTATTACCCATTTTAAAAAGTTGCCCCCTATTCCCACCTTTTTTAGCATTTCAAAGAGAAATTTATGTTGTACATAATCAAACGCTTTTTCTGCATCAGCGGAGATAATCATGGAGCTTGAGGTAGTATTCCTTATTTCCTGGGAGTGAACCAAATTTATTACTTTTCTAATATTGTCAGATCCCTGTCTGCGGGGAATAAATCCAGCTTGATCAGAATGTATGAACTCCCCTGCTATGGCTGCCAATCTAATGGCCAGAATTTTTGCAAATATTTTAAAGTCATTATTCAGGAGGGAAATTGGCCTATAGCTACCGCATTCATTCGCTGGCCTTCCTGGTTTGAGCACTAGTGTAATCTGTGCATCATAAAAAGTAGGTGGCATTTTCCCTGTCTGTAAAATTTCATTGTATACTGCCGCCAGGTGTGGGGCTACCTCCTTGCAAAAAGTTTTGTAAAATTCTGCTGGGAACCCATCTGGCCCACAGGCTTTATTGGCTTTCATACTTTTAATTGCATCTGAAACCTCTTCTATTGAGATTAAGGAATTAAGGAAGCTAAGCTGCGCTCTATTTAACCTGGGCATTTCTAATTCACTAATAAATTGTTTTATTTCCTCAGGGTCCGGCTCAACCGACTTATATAGGTTCCTATAGAACTCCAAGAAGGTCTCCTGTATTGCTTCTTGACTGTGTACTTCCGAGCCATCCTTTGTCATAATACTAGTAATGATGTTTTTCTGTTGCTGTGCTTTTACCAATTGTGCCAGCGCTTTCCCTGCTTTGTTGCTATTATTAAAATAATAAAATTTCACCCATTTCAATTGTTTTGTGGTTTTTTCTAGTTCTAGCGTGTTTATTCTTTCCTTTATTTTCTGCAGTTTCCCTGCTACTACTTTTGAGGGGGTATGTTTATTTATAGCTTCCCATCTTTTAAGTTCTGCATATATCTCTGCCCTTGCTTCTCTTTTTTTCCTTTGTATGTGCGCTCTCAGAGCTATTACTTTGCCTCTCAGAGTGGCTTTAGCTGCCTCCCAGAACATGGAGTCTTGTGGTACTGATCCCTTATTTAGGTCTATGTATTCTTTAATTTCTTCCCCAATTTTTATTCTGGCTTCAGGATTCTTAAGCAGAGACCTATCAAAACCCCACTGCGGTTTATCCCACTGAGCCTTGCTATTCAACCTCACTTTGATCCCTATTGCGTTATGATCAGTAAATACTAAGGGTATTATATATGCTGCCAGACACTTCCCTACGTCATTTTTATACATGAGTACATGGTCAATTTTGGAGTATGAGTTATGTACTTGAGAATAATAGGTGTACTCTCTACTTTTTTTATTTTTATGCCTCCATATGTCTAATATGCCTTGTGAATCCAATATCTCTCTTATATACCTTTGCTTATTATTCATAGGAATGGTCTTTGAAAGATCTAGGCTTGTTAGGGGAGTATTCAGGTCTCCCATGATGATTAGTGTCCCCTTGGTGTTCTGAATTATAAGTGGTATATATTTCTTGTAGTAGCTTAATTGGTCTTTGTTGGGACCATACATATTTACAATAGTGAGCCATATGCTTTGTATTTGTCCTGTTATTAGCAAAAATCTACCCTCTGTGTCTTTTATACTGTTCTCCAGTTTGAATTCACATCTTTTATTCATGCCTATTATAACACCAGCTTTTTTCTTGTTGGCACAGGAGGCTTCCAATAGTCCCATGCTTTTGTTCGCAAATCTGTGCACCTCTTTTTCTAGTAAATGAGTTTCCTGCAGACAGAATACATCTATCTTATTCTCCTTTAGCAGTTCCCTCACTCTTTTCCTTTTGACTGGTGAGTTAAGGCCCCTCACATTGAGGGATAACATGTTTAGGCTAGCCATAATCTTTGACTCCCTCTTTATGCTTTTGTCTCCATTTACTCTTTACTGCTGCTTGATCACCACAAACTCTAGTGAACTTTGGTACACATGCCTTACTTATAATCCCCCTACTAACCTTCCTCATCCCAACATAAAGGCCCTTACGCCCCTCCCTCCCCCACCTACTCCCCATCTCCCTCCCCCCTCCTAATCTGTTCCCCTTACTCTCCCCTCTCCCCCCCCTCCCCCCCCTTGCACATCCACAGAGCATTGTGCTTCTTCTTCTCCCAAGAGAGAACAAAAAGAACTTACAACTTTAACGCGAGAACTTTACCCCCTCCAAACCTTTCACAGTTAGAGTCTCAATTGAGACTCATTTTACATTTTTGACCCCAGTTTTTCGGTTTCATAGTCTTTCATCTTTCCTCCCCTTCTTATAGACAAGTCAGTCATGTCCAGTAGGAGGTAAGTGTAGAAAGGCCTCTAGATCTTCTGTATCCATAAATGATTTATGTTTCCCGTTCACGTTCAAGACCATTCTTGCTGGGAACTTCAAAACCGGCTTCCATCCTCTTTCATTTAGTTCAGGAAAGTATTTTCCCCACTTTCTTCTTTTAGCCATAGTTTCCATAGCATAATCAGGGAAGATCTTTATGGTCTCCTCCCTGAATTTCATTTCCTTTTTCATCCTGGCTTTTTTCAGTAGCTCCTCCTTCACACTATAACTCATGAACTTGGCTATGATGGTTCTGGGTCTTGGAAAGTTTTTATTGGGCTGTCTCCCTGTTCTATGGGCCCTGATGATTTCTGGATTTTGCAGTTGCTGATTGTCTGGGAATTGTTCCTTTAGGAAGTCCCACAGCAGCTTTTTTACATCCTGAGTTTCAGCCCCTTCAGGGAAGCCCACAAATCTTAAGTTGTCCCTTCGTGACCTATTCTCTAGGTCCTCAGTTTTTAGCATCAAGATCTGCACCTTCTCCTGGAGGTTTGTGGCCTGCTCCACAGTATTCACTGCCTGGTCTTCCAAGGAGGAGACTCTCTCCTCTACTGTGTCAATTCTATGCCCCAGCCTTTCCAGCTTTTTATTTCCAGCTTCCACTGAGTCTCTCAATTTGTTCATATCCCTTTTGAAATCCCTTTTCATTTCAAGGAGGAGCGCCTTTATTGTTTTCCCCTCTGCTTCCTCCTCAGGCTCAGTCTCATCTGGGGTTTCCTCCCCCTCTGTTACAGCACCCGCCGCCATCTTTTCCCTCTCTTTTGATGAGGCCTCCCCTCTAGCCCTTTCACCAGGCCTCAGGCTCTGTCTGCAGTATCTCTCCAGCGGGGTTTCTTTTACTGTCTTTTTTTTCTCCCCCTTGCTTCCCCCTGCCATTTCTCTTACTTTTCTGGAGGTTTGTTTTCTTTAACAGTTCTTTTGAGGCCTCTTTCAGTCACAGTTTGGAGGAGCACTCGCTTTGCCCTGCTGCTCTCACTCGCACATGCTCAGTCCCCCCCACCACCACAACTTGATGTTCCAAAGCTTCGAATCTGGGAAACCAGAAAAGACTGGACTCCATCAATGTTGGGAATTCCAATCCCCCCACCCCCGCCTCCCAAGTTACAGAACCAGCCAACCATCACCACTTCTGTTAGACTTGGGGCTGGGAAAACACATTTCTTTGATTTAACCAGAATTCTGAGTTATGCAAGTTCAACTTAAGTGGATCCCACGATGTACAAGAAAGAAATGGCTCTGCTTGACTCTTACAATTCAAGATTTTGTAGTCCCAGTAGTCAAAAAGAACCATCTTGTAAAATATGGAAGTGTGATGTACAGCCATGAAAAAACAATGGGTGTAAACAGATGGACAGCAGCTCTGGGGGTGCTCCCGACACCCTGGGTTGGCTAGTCTGTCAAAATCCACCCACCAGATGTTCAAAAAGGAGCAGAATATCCTGAACAAATCCAAGGCAACAGCCAAACGTGGAGCTGCTGCCTGTCTGTTGGGCGGACCCACGTTGCAGCTCTGTGCCTGGACATCTGTTGTCCCAGGAAGCACCATGGAGTTCGGGACACCAGCCTATGAGCCTACAATGCACAAGCCTACGATGCACCAGCCTACGTAGAGCATTGGGCGAGCGCCCACAACTCTATGGTGGTGGTGGGAGCTGCGTGGGTGGACCACGGCCTACAGACTCTGCTGGTCCATCTAAAGCAGGTCCTAGCAGAGCAGGGAACATGCAGACATGGGAGTAGCCCCCCATGAGCACCTCTGCAGCTTCCCTGTTCATCTAAAAGCACCCAATGACATAGAACCCTAGTATGCAGTTTTTACAAAATCACGTCTCACAACAGAACTACACTTTAGGAAAAGGACAGCATTGTAGTGGGATAAAAAAAACCATACATTTTGAACATTCTTACCTGTTACGATACCATTAGTCTAAAAATGTAAAGCATTGTTTAAAAAAATAGTATTTGTTTTTCTACCATTTCTTCACTGTTTGTCTAAATCTTCTACCACATTCAGCAGAGGTTCCCAGACTGTGGGTTGAGGCCGTGAAGTGGGGTTGCACCATCTGTGGATTGGGCCATGGTCAGAATAATATTTAATATACTTGGCATGTCTTTGTTTCTGCCTGGGGTCACGAGATTAGATTTATGTCTCAAGATGGGGTCAACAGGCAAACCTTTGAGAGCCACTGGTAGATAGGGGGGAAATTACCTAGGGGGAATATAGGCACTGGAGGTTTTCGAAAAGAGGCTGGGCAGCCATCTGTTAAGGAAGTTGTAGCTGTAGTCATCCTGCATCCAAGCAGGGGGTTGGACTAGATGACCCTTGATATCCCTTCCAATTTTATGATATACAGTCTGAACAAAGTAGACACGCTTTTGTTACTAATCTGCTACAGTGTCTGATTTCTTGAGTATTAGCATGAAACAATTTGTCTTTGAGTTATGAATGATGAAGGGAAGGGAACATCCAAATCCCAGCCTGAAAAGAAAGAGGTGATAAATTTTCCATTTGAAAAGCTGAAGCCTCCCCTTTTACCTTCACCCTTGCAGTATGCTATTTAATGACAGAATATGTGGGCTCAATGTGGTAGAGATCCGATCATGCTAAAAATCTGGTTCCTGTATTAAATTATAGCTGTTGATGTATTATTTATTGACTGTTTAAAACCAACAAATGTGAGCAGCTTACATGTGCTTGCCAGAATTGCTCTACCAGCTTCAGGGTCCAGCTCAGGTCATGGGCAGGCTCAAAGGATTGAATCAGGACAAGGCACATCCAAGCAGGGTCCAGGAGCGAGGTCAGTCCTGAGAAAACCAAGTAACACACAGGCCAGAGAACAGGAAGAGACATTGCTTGTCCCAGCTTCTTGGTTCCTCTTGGCAGTCGCTTATACTACCAACAGCCAAACCCATGTGCAGAGGGAGTGGCCTAACTGCAGCACAAAGCCAGTCACAGCACCCAGAACCAAGCCAGCCATCCAGAGGCCATAGTGGCACCCTAGGTCAGGCCATTATATTAGGAATTCCCTAGGAACACCAGTTCAAGGCCAGCAGAATCCTGACATTAATTCCTCCTCCTTTATGAGCTTCCTCTGGGCACCTTGCAGTATTCGTGGGCCTCTTTTGTGACTGTCAGCCCTGCTATCGAGGCAAGGGAAAGAAATGGTTGTCCCAGGAAGGTTTCCCCGCATCCTCCAGGGCACAAGCTATTGCCTCTGGGTCCAGTGGGTCATTATCCTCCATTGCATCCCAGGACAAGCTGGGGGTGGTATCACCAGGCTGTAGGGAGCTGGTCAGATCGTTGTGTGTGGTGGACTCTCAGTCAATAGGAGCAGGCTCAAGGTTGCTTGTCCATATGATGGGTGCAGGGATCTGGGTCCGAGGGGCAGAAGCAAGAGCCGGGGTACTCAGCTGGGTAACAGTTGTAGAATCTGGTACAGGGACTGGAGATCTGGGATGAGAAATAGGACTTTGGGAGCAAACAAGAACTGAAGAGTCCAAATGGATGATAGATGCTACTGCAGAAGCAAAAGCAGGAAGAGAGGCTGGAGGACTTGGTGAGGTGGTAGCAACAGACATAGAAGCTTGGGAATGTGGCAGGACCACAGGAGAAGGCACAGATGGCATTGTAGCATATGCCACCTGGTGCATAGCTAGAACTGGCTCAGAGGCAAGGGCGGCATGACTGAACATGGCATGCCTGAGGAATGCAACCAAAGGCAAGCAAGTATGCAGAGATAGGAGCTGGAAGTTGAGAACTGCAGGGCATGAGCAGGGCCTGGCCAGGTTGTCATTGGCCTCTTTGGGCAAAACAATATAAAGTGGCCATATCCACCACAGTAAAAGCAACATCCTTAGATCCATTGGTGCCTCATTTCTTCTGTTGGTAGTCAGAAACATGTTGCTCCCAGTTGTATGGACTCTGGAAGGTCAAGGGAGCCAGAGGTTTGGTCAGCAGGCACAGAAGTAGTGGGTTGAGGCTGCAGGTTAGTATGAAATGCCACAGACTTGAATGCTGGGAAACCAGGAGGCAGTCCAGCCCCTCTCCCTGCTTTTCCTGACAATGCTTTCTAAGGCGTTGGTCTATTCTCAGACAGAGCATAATGAAGGCCCCTAATTAAGAGGGTGCCTCAACTCTGGCCAACTCATCTTTAATGGCACCACCCAACCCCTGTCAAAAATGAGAGAGTTGAGCTGCCTTGTTCCAGCCAGTGTCAGCTATCAACTGATGAAACTCAGCTACATACATGGCAACAGATCCACATCCCTGCTGGAGATCCTGATTGTGTTTTCTGGGTGTGCTGAGGGTCATATACTGTCTGAGCATAATGAAGTTGTCAAAGCAGGGGGCTAGACGTTTCCAGCAATGTGGACGCCAAGGCAAGAGCTGGCCCAGCCAAAAGGCTACTGCTAAGTCCTACCTTGGTTTTGTCCGTAGCATAGGCCTGAGGGCACAGGGTAAACAGGAGGTAGCACTAATTAAGGAAGCCCCTGTATTTCTGGAGGATCCTGTGAAAACGTATCAGGGAGGGGATCTTTGGGTTCCTTTGTTGCCACAATCACCGAGGGTGGAAGAGCCTGAATCATCTCTTGCCTGAGACTCAAGGTGAGCTTTCAGTGCCACATTTTCTGCCTGCAAGGTGCTTACAGAGCTTCCTTACTTTTTAGCTCTGTAGTCAGGGTATGAACCTGGTTCTGGAGTTTGTATGCCAAGCTCAACACATCCTAGAGGGAGGCAAGGCACCCAGCAGACTCCATTTCCTTTTCTTTTCTCTCTCTCCCTAAATCCCCCTGCCATGTGCAGGGGAAGTGAGGGGGGGTGGGGTGTCTGTGCAGTGGGGCTCCATTGAGGTGGCAGGGAGAACAGAGAATCCCCCAGCAGACTCCATTTCCACCAGCCTCCTATCCTTGGGGCCGCTAGGGCCACCTGTTAAAGGCCAGTGGAGTCCTGACACAGTTAAAAGCAGAATGGAACATCGTGACAGACAAAAAATTCTAGATATCCATGCTGTGGATATTAGCCACATCAAATCAGAAAGAAGCTTTCTTGCCACAGTAAAGCCATTGGAAACCTCTTTTACAGCCACTTGATTGGAAGTGTGGTGGGCGCAGCTAGATGCTTATGTTGGGGATGTCAGAGCAGGACTGTCCCACTTGGAGGAGTTTAATTTGTTTTGGAACAAGGGGTGGCCATTCAAAGGACAACATGAGAAACTGGGACTATCTATGGGATTTAGATATTTGTGATTGGTGGAACACAGATGATTGAACATCTCATGGTCTGCTGGCTCCCAGGGGAACCTCAAAATACCTTGCCAAGAAGACCACAAACCAGCCATATTACATGCCCAGTATTGGAGAAATAGATGACTATAGTGGCAGGACACAAGGAGAAAGACCTCCCATAAGTCCAAATGAAAATTTAGGGATTGATTTTAACTAAGAATAAACAGCAAATTTTGAAATAATACTTGAATATTCTTTCAGAATTCCCTACATACACACCAAAGGTAAAAAAAAACTTGTGGGTCACAGGAGTATTTTATTGACAGTATATATGCACGTAGGGAAAAATAATCCAAACCATGCGTACACAATGCTGGGTACTAAGCTAGGAGTTACCACTCAAGGTAATTTCAGACGTTACGGGATCACAGTCAACCACCCTGAATCACAGTGGATTCAGGGTGGTGGCCATGATCCCGTGAATGTCTGTTTGAGCCCCTCCAGATGTTCACCACGGTGAATTCCTGGTGGGGTTTGAAGCTAACCACGATTCTGGAGGTGAGGCCGGCCTCACCTCCAGAACCGTGGTTAGGATGGCCACGATTCGGGACGGGGCTGAAAATGGCTGCGATGCATGTCTGCTTGCCAGTCCCATCCTGGAATCGGGCCCCAACCACGGGACGGGGTCGGGCACAGCGGCCTCATTGGCCGCTACGCCCGCACGCCCGCCCGCCTTCCCGTGGGCAGGCGACCAAGGGAGTGCGGGGGCGGGGCTGAGCAGCTGCACGCCATGCAGCCCCACCCCCTCCCAGCGCAGCCTCTCCCCGATCCCCCTCAGAGATCAGGCCGGCACATCTAAAGGACGGCCGATCTGATCCCGGTCCAGGGTTCAGCGTGGCGGGCCAAAAGGCCCGTCACATCTAAAATTACCCTCGGGAAAAGGATCTGGGGGTGGTTGTGGACAATACAATGAAATCCACAGCGCAGTGCACAGCAGCAGTCAAAAAAGCAAACAGAATGTTAGGAATTATTCAGAAGGAGATAGAGAATAAAACTGAGGATGTCATAATGCCTCTATACAAATCAATGGTGCGACCGCACCTCGAATATTGTGTGCAGTTCTGGTCGCCCCATCTCAAAAAAGACATAGCTGAACTAGAAAAGGTACAGAGAAGGGCAACAAAAATGATCAAGGGCATGGAAGGGCTCCCGTATGAGGAGAGGCTTGGTAGGTTGGGGCTTTTCAGTTTGGAGAAGAGACGACTGAGAGGAGATATGATAGAGGTCTACAAAATCATGAGTGGTGTGGAACTAATAAACAAGGAGCAGTTATTTACCCTCTCAGCTAGTACTAGAACTAGGGGACACTCCATGAAACTCAGGGGTGGCAAGTTTAAAACAAATAAGAGAAAATATTTTTTTCACTCAGCGTATAATTGGGTTGTGTAATCTACTGCCTGAGGCTATGGTAAGGGCCAGTACTATATAGGAGTGGGAATATCGGTATCGGATAAGTCTGATACACCCAATAATCAGGTGTATCGGATTAATCTGATATTTACCGGTATTGGCATACTGGATTTTTAACATTGGCTGCTTTACCAGGTTTTTTACATTACGGCCATTGAAGTCAGTGGCCGCAATGTAAAAAAAACGGTAAAGCGGCCAGTGTTAAAAATCCAGTATGCCAATACCGGTAAATCTGATACCGGGGGAGATCCAATACTGGTAAATCCGGTATCCGGTATTCTCTCCGATGTCCCATCCCTAGTACTATAGCTGAGTTTAAAAGAGGTTTTGACAAGTTTCTGGAAAATAGGTCCATTAGCAGCTATTAGCCAGACAGGATCAGGGAACATGACGGGAGCTGGGGGGAAACAACAGGGAATGGATCCCCCATTGTGACTTGTTGGGTGCTTCTTCCAAGCCACCGTGATTGGCCACTGTCAGAGACAGGATGCTGGGCTGGATGGACCATTGGTCTTACCCAGTATGGCACTTATGTTTTTATGTTCTTATTGTAGAATGTGAAGGGATTGGTGAGAAGTGCAGAAAACGTTTCGCTTAAATTCCTATTGCCAAGCTGTTAAGATTTTATTGCATTTATTTCCTGCGTTTGAGGATTTTGTGTTGTTGTTGAAAGCAAACGCATAACAATTACATATTTTCCTGTTTGTGTGTATATATGTGCTAATATATGTAGTTTGTGAATGTTATTATTTGCATGGGTTGCAAATCAGTACTGAATTTACCTCATTTACTTGGTTTTCAGCAACTGCTTCTTATTTCTGTCCAAAGATTGTTACATTTATTCCTGATCCAGAGACTGAGTTGTCCTTGTTCAAACCAGACACTAGATCCTCTGTGTAATTTCTCACTCCCCTTCATGGCTGCTGGACTGAGATGAAAATTGTAATGCCAGGTGGCCTTCTGTGTCTCCATTTCTAAAAATATCACTCTGAAAACACACAGAGGTGCTAAATGTTGCCAAGTGGCAGAGAAATCTTTCAGAACTGACTGGCTTTGCATGCTGTCAGGTTAGAGTTGCTATCTAATTAAAAAAATATGTACAATAGAAATCCTTTATCCAAGCACCCTGTGGGACACACCCAGATTAGAACATAAAGAGGGTATGTACTTATGCCACTTACAATACGAGGAAAAAGAACTTTAGAAGTACTCCATCAGAAATAGAGACAGTACTTTTCCTGGTACCACTAGTATATGGTTTTATATCCAAAGCATACACAGCTTTATCATATTTTTACAAAAATAGGGAAAGCATGCCATATCCATACATTACTGCATTGGAAAAAGACATCAGCCACAATATTTCGGAGGCGATGTTAAAATTATCCACAGATTCCCCTACAGGCAGGGAATATCCGGAATGGCTAAAGAAAATCAAATTAAGCTGTTACACAGATTTTATTTAACACTGACAAAATTGTAGAAAATGAAACTCCTACCACATAACAATTGCAGGCGAGAATTTGGAGAAGTTGGTATAAGAACAGAAGAACATAAGTAGTGCCATACTGAGTCAGACCAATGGTCCATCTAGCCCAGCATCCTGTCCTCCGACAGTGGCCGAGCTCAATTGCATGGGAGAAGAACCAACAGTCACAATGGGCAATCCATTCCCCATTGTTCACTCCCAGCTCCCGACAGTAAGAAGTTCATCCCGTAAACTACTTGATTAATAGCCATTAATGGACCTACTCCCCAAGAACTTATCCAGTCCTTTTTTAAACCCAGCTATACTACTGGCCTTGAGAACATCCTCTAGCAACAAATTCCATAAGTTAATTATGCGTTGAGTGAAAATGTACTTCATTTGTTTTAAATCTGCATGCAGCTAGTTTCATGGAGTGTCCCCTAGTTCTGGTACTATTTGAGAGGGTAAATAACCATTCCCTATTTACTCATCCCACACCACTCTAGATTTTATAAATCCCTATCATGTCCCCTCTCAGTCTTCTCTTCTGTAAGCAGAAGAGACCCAGCTTGTCAAGCCTCTCTGTGTACGGAAGCCATTCCATCCCCTTTATCATTCTCGTTGCCTTTCTCTGTACCTTTTCTAGTTCAGTTATGTCTTTTTTGAGATGGGGCGACCAGAACGGCACACACTGTTCCAGGTGCGTTTGCAACATTGATTTGTTCAGAGGCATTATGACATCCTCTCTTTTATTCTCTATCCCCTTCCAAATAATTCCTAACATTCTGTTCGCTTTTTTGCTGCTGCTGCGCGCTGCGGCTTTCATTGTATTGTCCACAACCACCCCCAGATCCTTTTCCTGAGTGGTAACTCCTAGCTTAGTACCCAGCATTGTGTATGCATAGTTTGGATTATTTTCCCCTACATGCATCACTTTGCACTTGTCCACATTAAATCTCATCTGCCATTTAGATGTCCAGGCACCCAGTCTCATAAGATCCTGTTGCAGTTCTTCACAGTCTGCTTGTGTTTTAACTACCTTGAATAACTTGGTGTCATCTGCAAATTTGATCACCTCACTCTTAACGCCCTTTTCCAAATCATTAATGAATACATTAAACAGCATCAATCCCAATACAGATCCCTGGGGCACACCACTTTTTACATCTTTCCATTGTGAAAACTGACCATTTAGTCCTACTCTTTGCTTCCTATCCTTTAACCAGTTACCGATCCATAGTAAGACACTACCTCCTATCCCATGACTTTTTAATTTTCACTAGAGTCTTTTATGTGGGACCTTATCAAATGCTTTCTGGAAATCCAGGTACACTATCCCATCACATATACAAGTATGTGCCTGTATATGTGATGGGAGTGTGTAAAAGTTAAAAAACTATGGATCTTTGTTTCTGAATTTTAAAAATTTACATTTATTAGCCAATGTACATCAGTTACTCTTTCACTCAAGCCTGGTTTTTTTTTCTTGGGGATGCTCCCTGATATATCAGAAATCAAAACATCAGTAGAAAGATGTACTATTTTGTTTAGTGCAACAAAGCATGTGGTGGCACGACAGTGGGAAAGAACTGCTTCTCCTATGTTCAAGGAATGGCTTCAACAAGTATGAACTACCCTTGAGATGGAGAAACTATGCACCTTAAGACATCAATGCTGTGTGCAGACTTTTTATTGGCATGGCAACAATGTTTTGACATTTTGACCAAAGATGACATTTTAAAGGTATGTCCACAACATGTGATTTCTCTATAATTGATTATAAATTATGATAACACTGGAATAGATGGCCTTTTGGCCCATTCCATGGTGGCATACTTTATGTCAAATACTATGGTTAAGTTATATAGTTTGGTTGCATTGTTTTGACATTATGATATGTAAGTACACAAATGTATTTTGTATTTCTTTGTAATATTGTGAAGTTTTCATTACTCTTAAAATAAAAAGGGAGGGGGGAAAAGAACATACAGATGGTTTCTGCTGTATACTGAATGGTCAGTCTTTCCACAGCTGGAAGTCTTGAAGTTTCTTCTCTCTGAAATGACCTCTCCTGACAGTACTGTGTCAGATGGGGTAATCTGACATTTGAGCTTTAGGATTAGGCTTCTTTTTATATGCGAGTTCTATTCCTGGTTGTTGTGTCACCTAGAGCAAGTCACTTGTGTGTGCCACAGTTTTCAGATGTGAATTTTTAATGGGGAAAATAGCACTTCCATTGCAAATCAGTGTATCTCGTTGGTGTCTCTTTTGCCTCTGAAAATCTCTCTCTAAATCCATGCTTAAATCTAAATAAAAGTGGTTTTATTTTCAGATTTAGTGCTCACCAGAAACTATCATTGACTTAAGGAGAAGTTAAAGGTCTTTATACTTTTGAGCATAAGTCCCTTTAGTGGCTTATATGCAGATTTGGGTGCCTGAAATCAAACGCCTACTATTAGACAGTTTGGGCCTCAGCCCTTCCATCAGGGGCGTAGCTAGCTTGGGATGGACCCAGGGACAAGAAATGTCTGTGGGCCCCCCCACACACACACACACACTTTTTTCCTGCCAGTGGTGAAGCCGCCAGCTGGCCTAGGGACGCCTCCCAGCTTGGCCAGCCTAGGGATGCTGGGCTGCTGGTGCTTGGGACTTACTTGCTCTCTGTCGAGTCTGTGGCCTGCTGCTNCCTAGGGACGCCTCCCAGCTGGGCCAACCTAGGGGCGCTGGGCTGCTGGTGCTCAGGACTTACTTGCTCTCTGCAGAGACTGCAGCATGCTGCTGGTGGCTGGCCTGCTGCTGGGCCCATCCGTCTTCTGGGCCGGTGGCAAGCTGGTTCGATGGGGCACTCTGTCCCTCGCGGCTCGTTGCCCGCACGCTGGGCCACGCGCAGCCAGCAGCAGCACCATTGCTGCCCCAGCCCACCTGACCAGCCCTGGGGGCTGGGGAATGATCAGGCGGGCCAGGGCAGGCTGGGCCGACTCGATGCAGGGAGCACCAGATAAGGAAGGTGTCTGGTGGCGGTTCCACTGAGCCGCCACTGGGCACCTTCCTGCTCGGGGGCTGGCTCTCCCTCAAGCCAGCCCTTCCTGGATGGGTCCAAACTGGTGGGGAGGACTCCTCCTCCACGGTGCCAGGAGGACGAGCCAAGTCATGAGACTTGTGTGTGAGACCTGGCATGACACAGACTACTGCATGGGGCCCCTCTCTGCCCATGGTTCCAACATTATATCAGACACAATGTTGCAACCGCGGGCAGGAACGGGGAGGGGAACCAGGCAGCAGCTGGAAGGGCCCCCAGCCAGCTCAGGTGGCAATTTAAAAAAGAAAAAAGGGGGGGAGGGTGGCTTAGCTACCTTGGATATTGGGCCCCCAGTCAGTATGGGCCCCGGGACAAATGTCCCTGTTTGTCCAATGGTAGCTACGCCCCTGCCTTCCATGCCTCCACTTTCCTCTTTGTAAACTGGGGAGAATATTACATCCCTTTGTAATCTATGCATATGAAGTTCTGTGTTCCATAGATGCTAAGTGTTGTTAACCCTGATAAGCAAACCACTTGAATCAACTACGTGCTTAATTTTAAGCATTTGAATAGCACTGTCCAACTTGGGAAAGAGCCTCCGCTCCATGACTCTCCATGGTACACTTCAGATTTTCACATGCCCTAAGTGGTTTTTTCAAGAGCTAAGGATATTGAGGAGAACACCTATCCGTGGAGGGAAAGATTAATGTTTCGGGGAAAGGAGAAGAAAGTTGAACACAGGAAATCAGAGAGAGATGGAAGAAGACTATGAGTGGGAAAGAGAAAGAGGTTGCATGAAGAAGATAATTAAAATGCAAGGTAATAAAGGAGCAGGAGTGAAAAGAAGGTGATGTGGGGCGACAGGGAAAGAAAGAAAAAGAAATTATGAGTGGAGGCAGAGAAACAAGATATACTAAAGAAAGGAGAAGGTGAGGAGAAAGGATGGAGAAGCAGCAGCCATAGCAAGTTACAGCTCTTAAAGTAATTCATTCTAAATCCGAATGCTGAAATGTTACAATAACTTTTAAACTATTGTTGCTGAAGGTGCTCAAATCTGTGGGTTCTATATGGAGGGGGAGGGATTCCCCCATGTGGCAGCAGTCTTCTTGGCTGTGCAGAAACCATCCTTGCCTGTGCTGGTTCTTATTCCTAAATCTTTTTGTTTCTGAAAAGTGTCTTAATCTTTTTGACGTTAAAGTATGATGCTGTCTGCACAAAAGAACACCTTGAGTTGGGGTCTCCACTCCTTCACCCCAAAACTGGATTTTTATCCTCCTTTACTAGTACTGTCTATCACCCAGTCAACTTTGAAGTTGCCCCCTCAAAAACTGACACATGCCATGCTAGAACCTAAGCCAGGGTTAGAGAACCTTTTCCTTCCTTTGAGCCACTTAACAATTTTGTTGAAGCTCCAGAAGCCAAATTACAAGAGTATTATCAACTTGGAAATTAAATTTCTTCATAAAATTATTTTGGGCCTAATATAGGACTTTTCCATATAGGGAAACACACTATATATTAGCATTAGCACTCTTACACTGGTAGAGCTGCATACACATTAGTAGATTTGCTGATGTTTGTAAGACCAGACTACAAATATAAGTATCCCCAGAGATCACGATGACTGTGAGAAATTAGTGGGGGAAACTATTTCCCTCCAGTTCAGAAATGTCTTTGTTTTTTGTGCAGTTGAGAAATCTTTGTACATAGTCAGATTCACTGGCTCCCCTGTTTAATCAGTTAGGCCCTGATCCTGGAAACAGACACAAATGTATTATTTATTACTTATTAATAATTTATTCCCAAGTTTACTAGGAATAAATGTTCCCAATAAACATGTCCATGTTCATGCTTCTCTCCGCCCTCCCCAGTAGCCCAGTCACGGTCACATTTGTTTGGAGGCCTGAACCATGTCCGTCATGGTTTTCCTCCCGGGATCAGTTTGGACCACCACCACACTGCCGTTACGTGTGTTGTTACACAATGTTTCTTTGATAAATATACCTTTTAAGGTGTCCCTAGCTCAAGATGTTTTGAGATCCCACAGCTTCAAATCAGTTGGTTAAAGTAATCTTTACATGTCACCACTAGATGGCTTTCCAGTATAGCAGATAAAAAAGGACTCCAATTTACGAATTGAACATTGGACTTAGTTTGGTAAAACTTGTTCTTTTACCAGCACAAAATATAATCGTAAAAACTGTAAAAGAAGCAGCACTTTCCATGACAGTTTGCACTTTGAAGTGTATCAATGGCCCAGTTTGATTTTTTTAAAATAGCAAGATTTGAGACTAACGTGCTTGGATTTTAGCTGGGCTCTTCTGAGATGTGTATTTGTAATTGCCATCACAGGAGTTAGTAGCGGATATGCAGCTTTCTGTGCACGCTCTGGACACAGATCCTCATCAAGAGGTTAAACAAAGAGACTGCATATAAAACTACTAAATGCCTGCCTAACAACTAAACAAACAAGTCTGGAGACTGATTACAACACAGTTTGCCCTTCACCTAGTTACAACATGGTTGTATTTTAGTGTGATGAAAAAATAGTTGTGTTGAAACTGTGTCATGTAACTGAGCTAAAACCTTGGATAGGGAGATTAAAGGCCAGATTTACAAGAGAGCTCAGTCAGCTCCCATTTAGGATTTAAATAAAGTAGCCAGAAGGGGCTGCTTATGGGGTGACTGGCTAATGCCATCTCCCTGGTACTTCTGCTACTGCTTGCCACCAAATGTGCCAGTCATCATTGACTTTTAGAATGTTGATGCCTAGCCACTGGGAAACGAGCTAAGAAGACAGAATTATTAGGGTACCAGACGACTATCAAATGATAACTAATTCTGAGCAGTACATCCAAAGCAACGACCTATGACACATGTACATGAAACACAGCTGATTGCATTAATTACATTAGGGTATTACACCCCCCACCCCCCCTCATGCAACTTAACACCCCATCCCATGATCAGTTCTTATCTCCTTCTCCCTCCCACAACTATCTTCTATTTATTTGCACCCTGTTTTGTCACTGCCAAACTGGATGATAAAAGTCGTGTCCTGATTGCCCCTTTGGGGCATGAACACTAACCCAGGGCAGATCCAGACAAGTCATTATCCTGGGCATAACAGCCCTCTCCCCAGAGCTGTTTGGGTGAACGCTAGCAAGTTACCCTGAGGGTAGGGTTAAATTACCCAGGGTTTAGCGTTTCACGTAAACAAGCTCCCAAGAGGTGAAAGAGGCTGTCCTATTACTATATTCCCTTAGCCTAGGTAAAAGCCCGGCCGTTCTTCTCCTGTACCACATCGGCACAGATGAACCCCTGGACTTAACCTTGAAGCGTCCGATTCTGCTGGGCTCAACTCCGAACCCTGGGGGTGTTATCTGAAATGTATTTATGTGAGGGAGGGAGGAGTGGCTGGCTCGGTCTCAGTTACAACGTGCTTCAGTTACACACACTGCAAGCCCAACGTGGCATGCAGCAAGTCCCAGCTTGCACGCTGTAGCCCAGAGGAAGAGTATGCCTCTCAGCGCCGCGTGAGTGTGTGTGTGTGAGAGAGTTTACGTGCAGTGGCTCAGAGATAGCTCCGGGGGAGGGGAGAGCAAAGCCAGCCACTCACAGAAACAGTAGTGAAATCTCCCCAACACTTTAACTGTCAATCAGGCTTAATGGGGTATAAAACCTCCCCAGCGTCGGGACTGTGAAAGGCAGAGAGCAGTGGGGAGAAATGAATGAGAGCCAGAGCTGAAAGAGTGCGCATCATAACCCGCTCTGTGATCACAGATACTCCAAGGGGAGGGGGGAGGGGGGGGGCTGCAGAGGGGAGAGAGGCAGTTGATCAGCTGATGCTTTTGCAACAGGCTCTGAACTGAATGCCTCTATAGACATATATACATTAAAAAGAAGAAGGGGGGCAAACTGTGTACACTGAATAGACCCTTTCTTAAAAAGAAACTCCTGGCAATCCTGTCTCATTTAAGCAATTTCCTGAGTCCAAGAATAGAAATGAGCTGCCTGAAAGGCATTGCAGACTGAAATTTAGAGACATAGCCTGCTTTATTTTTCCCCATCTCCCTAAATATTAAAAACCTGCATTTTGGAAACTGGAGATTAATTCTGCACGTTGAAACTTTGGGATATTGATCTTACTATTCTATGTAAACAAACTAGTCTCCTCTGTCCAGCAGGGTTTTTTTGTTGGGTTTTGTTTTGTTTTGAATTGTACCTGCATGTGACACTGACAATTCCCAAGGAAACTGCAACAGGAAAGCAAGAGAAGCAACTTTTTTGTCTTTTGCACAATTTTACTCCAACCCCAACTTTTGGGGGACCAGAAGGATCTTTCCAGTCTAAGATTTTCCACCCTTCCAATTTTTTTAGGAGGGGGGATTGAAGACTTTTCCCCCTGCTGGGGGTGGGGGGGTTTGAAAAGGGGTGTTGGTTTTCACTCTCTCTGGGTTTTGGTTTTGTGAAGGGCTGAAATATAATTTTGCCTCCGTGCCTTGCCTGGAAGAAGAGGATGGTTTGGAAATGGCTTGGCGCTCTGCTGTTTTTCCCCGTGCAGATGGTCTACTTAGTGGTGAAAGCTGCAGTCTGCCTGGTGCTGCCAGTCAGGCTCCGGGACCTGTCCGGGGACAATGTGCTGATCACCGGCGGGGGTAGAGGCATCGGTCGCCATCTGGCTAGGGAGTTTGCTAAACGAGGAGCCAGAAAGGTGAGGAATGGGCATAGGAGGGGGGGGGGGGCAGTGGTGATCCCACCTGCTGCTGCTGCCTCCTGGCGGGGGGGGGGGGGGAACCCTTTCTCCCCGGCTTTGCAAGGGGCAGGTCGGTTCCAGCAAGGAGAGGCAGGAAGTGCCTGCTTTGCTGGGCTCCACGAGGTTGAGCGCTGCTTTGACTTAACGTGCCTCCTGTCTCCGGTTGTTTGCCTTCATCAAAGCTCTGCTGGTGCAGATGGGGGTTGCCTTCTACATTTCCACTACGGGGAAAATGTGGCTTTGCCCGGTCGGGGGGGTTGCGAGAGCTGGTGGCAAGTTTGCTTGGCGATTTTTTCCATTTAGGGTGGCTGGGACTCTGTCCAGTCTGGATGGGGCTGCAGCTCTCAGGTACAGCAGTCAGAGCTCCCTTTAGAGGGAGTCAGACTTTCCCCTACCCAAGGGTTGCTCATATTCCATGAAGTAATGCCTTCAAATGGGTGTAGGTGGACAGTCCAAAGTGGTAGATGCCCGAGATGCCCTGTCCCCGCCAGATGCCGTTGGAGGCTTTTCACTTGTGAAACTCACTTCTTACAATGTGAGAGGCACTGCCCTTGCTGTTTCCGTCCCAGACTTGTCTGCGTTTTGGATGAGGGCAGTGCAGAATTATGTTGGCAGAAGGTTAATGGTGGAGAAAGCTAGGGAAAACTGATATCAATGTCTGGATGACCTTGGGCCAATCACAATATTCTCTCAGCCTCACAGGTAGCAGGGGGACACTATATAAAATTAAATTTATTATTATTTATTTATTATTATTTATTATTATTATTAATAATAATAATAATAATTATTATTATTATTATATAAATAATAAATATTGAAAGTGAGCCTTAGAGGTGTAGGGGGTGTGTCTGTGTGTGTTGAGATTTACCTGCATACAATTTGGGATTGTATGTTTGTGGTTTTGAGGTTTACCTGCATATTGTTTTGAGTGTGTGTGTGTGTGTGTGTGTGTTGAGATATTCCTGCTGCATCTAACTTTGGATTTGGGATGTGTTTGGAGTTTCAACATTGTATTGAGATTTATGACTCCTAAGAGGCTACACCATACAAGTGACTGAACTTTGCACCCAGCCAATTTGCTGAAAGTGTACTTTTGTTATCTATTAAAATACCAAGCTTTGTTATTGATTTATTTTCTCAGCCTGAGAAACTTGGCTGTGCCGAGCTGAGCTAGTTACGTTATCACCATTTCTGCAGCTAGGCTTAGTAGGTATTTAGCTGCAGTGCTACTGCTACAGACAGCTCAGAGGTAATAAGCCCTAATAAAACAGTTGATGTGTGGAGGAAGGAGGGAGATCTGTTTAAAGTCAGGGTGAGGACTTGAGAAGGAAATAGCCATAATCTGTTTTACAACAGAGTTTATTTGTATATTAGCTTGTCATATAAACTGTTCACAGAGATGTTGAAAGTGACAACACCTTTGAGAATTTTGAACTTTTTGAACATGATTTTATTAAAATACATGCATATGAGCACTGCTGCTGATTGTATAGTATGGCTAGAGAAGAATACAGTCTTCTCTCTCTGTTCCATGTCTGTTTTTCTGCTTGCCATATAATTGCATTAGGTTATATTTCTTTCAAGCAACCTTGAGTTGGATTCTCCCTTCAGTTACACCAGTGCTATCCCATTGACTAGCCTTGCACAAATAAGTTAAAAAAATGTTACCTGCCCATAAAATTTAGTAATTGCCACCTGCACACCTATCAGTCTTATTTCCCTGCATCAAATCTTATTGCACAGGACAGATGCAAAAGCTGCTTCTGACCATTGGTGCAACTATGCTAAAAATGTTGGAGGGAGCATGGCTTTTTTTATTTAACCAGTGGCAAATTTGGGTAGAAGGAAGAAGACGTAAAAGGTGCCTGGGAAAGTTGGGGGGGTTTTGAGGGGGGGAGGAGGAGAGATCCCTGACAGTCCCCTTGTTCAGTAGTTGCACCTATGCTGTTGACACAGGTGGCGTTACAGTTTGGCCCATTCATGTAATAGATGTTGATTTTTATACATATGTATAATAAAGCAGGAGTGAGATTTTACTTATAAACTCAATTGTATTCCTCCCTCGATATTTAATAGAGACAATAGGAAAAGTTTGCATGACATTCACTGGCTAACCCTGTGACTTAATTGATTTCCATTACTTTTGATGCCTGACTTTTCTCATGTGACATAAAGGAAGCAAACCTTTTGTAATTGAACAATAATTTTATGTGCTGCTTGTGGACAACTGGGGAAATTCATTTGCAAGAGGAATAAATTTTTTTTAAAAATCATTTTAAAAGTTCTATGTTGTATATTAGTACTCTATGTTGCTGTTATAATAAGGCAGAGGCATAAGAGTTAATTGTTCTGTTTTCTTGCTGTGACTCTCCCATTACAGTTAATCACTTCAGATAATTGGGTGTAAGATATCTGATATAATAAATTTTCCATGGCTGAGGTTATCGTCCATACAGAATTCTATTCATGATAAACTGAGTTTGCAAAATATGTACTCACTCCTGATGTAAAATACTGAGCTCAGAAACCATGTTGGGCAAAGGGGAGCGAATATGTGACATTGCAAGTCAACTTCAGATTGTAGATGCGCAGTGTGTCTTGACAGTCCCATCACTGCGCTTGCGCGTGCAGGCAAAGTGGCAGAGTTTTGGAGGTAGGCGGCGATATGCAACCATGTATTTGAGTTTAGAATCCTGCCTCTGATGGGGTTTAGTTGATATTGCTAGTGTATGAACTTGCACCTGATAATTAAATCTGTCCTTGGCTTTCACCTTTAGATCCTGTCTGTTGTGTCAGAGACTGGCTTGAACCGCGTACTCAAAATACAAGCAAGCAGATTTTATGCGAGACAATATCACAAGCACTGACTTGTGCTGCACTGGTGTTTACTTTAAAATGAAGATCTTTTAACTCTAAAAGGTGATCTTTTTGCTGTGAATATTATGAATCTGGCAGCAAAAAGGTTGTGTGTGAAGTTAGTAGTTGTAAAAAGTACTGTCTTGACAATCCTGGAGCCTGAAACCCTCTTTCTTCAGGGCATGAGTTTATCGGCAACTGCCGTGTAATTTCACCCCCTACAGCAGCCCTGTCTAGCCCCAGGATCCCCCTCCTCCCCTGGAACTAAGCCAAATGCTTTGTAAGCCCCTTGGAGCAAGGACTTGTCTCTTATCACAACTGTATGTCAAAGAGAGACTGGCTTATAGAAACAGTGGGGTGTGTTAAGTGTTTTATATAGAGGGGATAGCAACATGTTCTTCTGACTGAACTTGCACATATTTCCTCTGGAAGGATTCAAATGTTCAGTTTAATAACAAACACACTCTTCCTTGGTGATGAATCCAGTCTGAGAACTGCTGATTGTGAAGGTTAGTTTTATTATTTTGGGGGCTTATATTGTTACTCTTTGAGTTACACAAGTGGGAGGAAACTATCTCTTGCTTTGGTTGTTGATTGCATGGAAAATTTAAAAAAAAAAACTTGGTATACTGTTTGCTGTAACCAGATTAGTCTATACTTAACTTTAGTTTGAGAAACAGAAAGAACAGAACAAGCCTTGCGGGCTTGTACCATCATCTTATGTGTTGGTTGTATTGTGGTCTTGTGTCTTTAGCCACCCAAGAAGAACAGCATGGGGCTGTATTTTCTTTAAAAAATAAACCAGAAACTTTTTAATTGAATTCAGCGTTCAGTTTATGATGCTGTCCATTTGTTTGGCCATGCCCTAAAGATACACTTTTGATTAAGCCCCTCTTGGATTCCTAATGATGTCTTGTAAGAGAAGTATTAGTGGTTTAATTTGGGAAATTTAGAACACTGGGGGAGGGGGTTAGGTTCAGAAGAATGGGGAAGGGAGATAAGGAGCAAGAGAGAGCTCTGACTGAGATGCAGTTTCATAAAGTTGGTGAGGATATTGGGGGCTGGATGACTGAATGGATTCGTTTGTCAGTGGTTACAGTTGGAGGATACTGTTTGGATCGTCTAGTTTAACCTCGCATCCTGCAAGATTTTCTATCCTACTAATGTCATCAGAAATCCGTCAAACCTCTTTTTTGACCATCTCCAGTGATGGAGTCTTGATTACGGTATTAGGTGTATTTTCCATTGCCAAATCTTTCTTTTAAGACATTTTCCTGCATTTTTCTTGCTTTCTGACTTTTAACATGCTTTGTCGATAGGTGATTTTAAGCTAAAGTTGCATGACCAAATGTACCAATATATTATCCAGACCTCATGTATGGGATTCAAAATTGGGATCTGAATTTTGGGAGGTCATCTATAGAAAGGAAAAGTGGAATCGTTTTAATTGGGCATTGCATTGCCATGCCTGAAAGTTTGGCTCAGAAATGATCAGGACCAAATCCTTTTGTAAGGGTGATGATAATTGTAACAATTTTTGCCTGATGGCCTCCTCATCTGCCCCTTTTTTCTCTTTATGAGTAACAATTTTTTTTGGCTAATTTTTATTGTAATAACTTCTATTGGTAGGAGTGACCTTGCTGTGGGTAAATGTAAATGTTGTTTGACATTAGAGATGTCCCGTAACACTGGATAGCAGCTTGGGGTGACATGAGATTGTTTTTGTGCAAACCTATATTTTGTAAAGTGCTGCATGCTACTGGAGAGGTGCTGAGTGCTCTCAACCTCCCGTAATGTCAGCAAGAGTTCAGAACACTTGCTTTAACAGCTTCACAAGATTGGGTGGGTGTGGGTGTGTATGTACACTAGCTTTCCTCTACCTCTCCTTGCTACAGCTAGTGAGTGATCACTTTCTTGCATTAGTGGGGATTGAGTAATTCCAGGGAAACCTATGCTTGTGATGTGGGTAGAAGGCAATTAGCCTAGAATATCAGCACAGGGAGCAGAGATATCTGGCACAGATCTGTCACCCCATAAATACAGAAAACAAACACTTTCACCTCTCAAGCTACCTTTCTTGTTTTGTGCCCATAAATTATGGGTTATGAGCTTAAATTATGCAAGGAAAGTTAGAGGAGCCTTTAATGAAAACATTATGCACCACACCTGTCCACAAGAAGCCATGCCCTCTGGATCTGCTCTCAGCTCCTCTCACCCTGTAGGGGACAGCCAGAACCATATGAAACAAGGGGTGATTTCAGATGTTACGCAGTCCCAATTCACCACGGTGGATTCCCAGCGATGGCGAGCCGCCCAACCATCCCCCGTGGTCCAGGGAGGCCCCGAGCAGACGTGACAGGACCGGGACCATGGCAGGGAATCGGACAGACAGACCACGGCCCTAGGGCAGCGCAACAGATGTGATGCCGATTCCCGGCCGTGGTCAAAACACCCAGAAGGCACCGGGGAGGGGCGGGAGACAGACATGGCCGCCTGAGGGCAAAGGAAACCAAAAGCGCCAAAAGGAAATGCCCACACAAGGGAAACGGGAAGGGAGGGGGAGGAGGAAGAAGAGCCGCTGAGGCGGCACACACAGCAGGCACAGAGACAACGAGGGCACAGTGGAACACACAGCACACACGCACGCCCGGGCGCATACACACCCATACGGGACAGGAAAGGAAGGGGGGACACAGTGGGACAGACAACACACATGGCACAACGTGCACAGGGGGGGCCTGGGACAGGGAGCAGGGGGGGGAACCGGCCCAGGGGCAGGGCCAGACACAGGGAATGGCATCCAGAACCCCCACAACAGCACAGCCTGCACGGGCACCCCCACAGCCAGTCACGGAACGGGGGAACCCCGCATGGGCAGAGCACAGGCACAGGGGGTGGCCACACGGAACAGGGAGTGGCCCGGGAACGGTCCAGGAGGCAGACAGGCACCCCAAGCGCCGGGGAGGGTGCGATGGATGGGATGGAGGAGAGCCGGAGCCATGCAGCTGGTCCAAATACACACATACACCCCGGGAGGACGCCGAGAGGTGCAGTCCACGGGCCCCCAAACCCCGCAGTCACAGAGTCACCCAAGGGGGGGGGGCACGATGCCCGGATCAGGGCCATCTCACCCTTCTATGCCCAGATGTTCCACGGGGACTTTGCGGACATGGGGATGACCCGGATCGAGGGGGTGCTGATGCCCCCCTGTATCCTGGGGGACCCGGCCTATCCACTCACCCGGTGGCTGATGAAGTCGTACCCGGTTGCCAGGAACCCTGTGGAGGTGCTGTACAATACCCGCCTGTGTGCAAGCAGGACAGTGGTCGAGCGGGCGTTCGAGGCCCTCAAGCAGCGCTGGAGGAGCCTCGCAGGCTGCCTGGACTACACGGTGGAGACTACCCTGGTGATCAGAGCCTGCTGTGTGCTGCACAACGTGTGCGAGACCGATGGGGCTGCCCTTGACTACCCCGTGCCCCGGCGCCTGCAGCCTCCGGTCCCTGGTCTCCCATTGCTGCACGGCCCTTACCGTGACCGCCTCCATCCAATCGATGGCAGCGATCATCCGCTCGCCCTGCTCGGTGGTTGAGCGGACAATGTCCTCCGCCTGCTCCTCCCTCCGTGCCTGGTGCTCCCACATCCATTGCGCTGTGGGCACGGGGCCAGCTTGCTGCGACCCATTGGGTCGCCCTGTTGGGGTACACATTAGGGGTTGGTTAGGCACCCCAGCTGCCCGTTCCCTATCCCGTGGCATGGCTGGGGGGTCGTGGGCCCCTCCCTTGGGTTGGCGGCTGGTGCCTTCCCCCGGCATTCCCCTGTGCCCAGGCCCCCCCCCCCCC
>QEPC01006580.1:2034113-2114187 GCA_003113815.1 Sphenodon punctatus | reverse complement strand
CCCCCCCCCGGTTCTCCTCCTCCTTCACCTGGCCAGTGCCCGCTGCTTCCAGGGGCTTGGGCTCCCAGGCCCATTTCCAAGTCTATGGGTCATAAGGGGGGGGGAGGTTGGTTGCCGGGTTGCCTCAGCCCTGCGGCCCTTCCCCCTGTCCCCCCTCCTTCCGGCCCACCCGCCCCCCTTGGTGCCCCTGTGCCCTTGCACGCACACCCCTTCAGTCCCCTTACCTGTTTCCGGGGTGCCTCGTCCCCCGGGCCAGTTGTCGTCTCCGGGGCAGCCTGTCCCAGCTGCTGCTGCTGCTGCTGCAGCTGCTGCTGTCCCTCCACTGCCTCCATGTGCAGCATGACCACCGCCTGCGCTGCCTCCTCCTCCCTTGCTCTCTCGCCCTCCGCTCTCCTCTCCCTTCCGCCTCGTTCCATCCCGCCACGTCCCCCTGCTGCTGTGTGCCCTTTAAATCTCCCTCCCCGGCCTGTGTTGTTGCTCGTTGCCTGGCAGCGATGCTGCGTGCTTTGTCCCCGGCTGGGAATCATTTTGCTTGATTCCAGCTGGTGGTTGCCATTCAGACATTACTTTTTGTTGTTTCCCGGTGGGAATTGCTTTGACCATGCTTTCGGAGATGGTCCGGGCCGGACCTCCGGAAGGGTGGTTGATTTTGACCCCTGCTGGGGATTGACTGTGGTGAACATCTGGCGGCTGCCGAACAGACGTTCAGGGCCCTTTAGCCCCACCGCGGGGTTGAATGTGGTTCACTGTGGTTGACTGTGAAAACACCCAAGAAGTGTGATTGTTCGAGTGGATAGCACCTGTACTACCAGTTAACAGCAGCGTGTCTCCTACTGAAGTGAACAGGACTTGAACTGATTGTGAATGTTATCGCCAGCACTGTTTGTTAAGAGGATCATGCTGTACATTCTTTTGCAGATATCTCACCACATTATGGGAATATATAATTATTGCATCTCTGCTTCAAAGTGGGGGAGAAGTTCACACAGGACAGATTCTACATGGAGGAGGAGACTGGAGTAGTTGAAACTATGGTTAGATAACACCATTGGATAGAAGATGCTTCAAAGTGAGCAGCCCATTGAGACTAAGGAGATCAGTTCACATATCTCATAAACAAATGCTTGCACTACTTCATACTAATCACAGTGAATCCACATTGCACAAAGTAGCGGTGTGAGGGGAGGGGATAGCGAGATAGAGACATAGCAGAGAGGGCCAGAAGAGGTCTCTGAAGAGTGATAGTCTGCATGCTATGCCACACCAGAAAAAGGAACCTCCCATCAGAAGGTTAACCAGTAAGACTTTATAAGCGCCCTCAAAGATCCACACAGATGGACTTCATGGGTAGCAACTTCTTCCCAAAGGCTTTTCTGTGTGAAAGAGGATCATGTCTCCATTCTATATTGAGAAGGCCCATCTATGATACCCAAAGTAAACCCACTTTAATGTATCTTGTTTCAGATTAGACATCAGCACTTCATAGCAGGATCCATGCCTATCTATGCTGTTACAATACAAACAATAAAGCACATTCTGACAGGTGGTTTGATTATAAATGTTTATCCAAAGCAACTGAAGAACCAAACTTAGCATGTCCTGAACAGGTGAATTACAATATATAAGGATGGAATTGGTTTCCTATGAAAGTTACTTGAACCTTAATTCACCCTGTTGTACTTGAAGATTTGTAGATCTGACACGGTGAAATCATACACCCTTTTTAAAAACAGACTTTATAAAGGAAACTGTCATACACCTACTATATCTTATCAGGTAGAAAAGCAGTATGCAAAGCATATCCTGCACATTAATGTCTCCCAGATAGCTTTCACCATCCTGTCCAGGTAATTTTACCCTGTTGATCTTGTTAGTTTGTTTTGGTGGCCTTTGACACAATTGATATGCGGTGTTTTTGACACGGCTTCATAACTTGGCAGGGATTCGTGGGACCACTCTTGAGTGGTTCTGTTCATTCCTGTCACAGAGGTCCCAGAGGGTGGTGATGAGCAGTGGCACGTTGTCCCCTCAGGAACATCCCTCTGCAGTCCTGCAGAGTTCCATCTTGTCTTCCCTCCTATTCAATGGGTAAAAACAGATGTGCAGCTGGTAGGACTGCTCTGGAGGCCACCGTGGGGCAGAAAATCATGAGTGACCTGGGTTGGTCAGAGCACCCAACTGATGTGTCCGCGACTGGGGAGCTGTCCCACCACCCGCACAGCCTGGGTACAGCTGGGAGCACAACAAACTTGCAAGTGTCTGTCTCTGCTTGCACCCTGCTCCCTCCCAGCGCCCGACATGACGAACAACCATGGCCTGCAGTCTCGGGGCCTACCTAGTGCCTGGCTGCTGTTGGGGATGGGATGTGGGCGAGCTGATTGAAGCTAAATCTGGACAAGACCAATGTGATGATGGCCGGCCAGTCTTGTGACCTTACGGATAGGGTTTGGCTTATCTGGTGAGAAGACTGCAAACTTTTTTAGCAGATTCAGATTTGGCCACTGTCTTCTATGCATTTGTAACCTCTAGGCTAGACTACTGCAATGTGCTGTACGTGGGACTGCCCTTGTTGACTGTTCGGACGCTGCAGCTGGTGCAGAACCTGAAAGCCTGACTTCTGTTGGGGGCAGGTAATTGGGAGCAGATTACACCGGTCGGTGCGCCAGAGTCTCCACTGGCTGCCAATAGCTTTCTAGGCACGATTCAAGGTGCTGGTTTTGACCAATAAAGCCCTAAATGGCTTGGGCCCCAGGTATCTGAAAGACCCCCTCCTCCCTTATGTTTGATCATGGCTTCTGAGGTTGGCCGGGAGCACCCGCTTGCAGTATCATCTGCCTGTGAAGTTTTCACAAGGGCACACAGAGATGCCTTCTCAGTGGCTGCCCCACCTAAGCCTGAGCCTGCTCGTCTTCCAGAAGAAACGTAAGACCTTTTTCTTTCGCCAGACATTTGCCAGGCAGGGATAGGGTTGGGTGGAGGGGTTAGGGGAAAGGTTAGGGGGCTAGGGATTTTTTTTTTTTTAGCTGTTTTATATGTTTTTATATTTAAATTTTGTACACTGCCCTGAACCTCGTCTTCCAGAAGAGATACAAGACCTTTTTCTTTAGCCAGGTATTTGTCAAGAATAGGGTTGGTGGAGGGGTTAGGGGAAAGGTTAGGGGGTTAGGGAATTTTTTTAGCTGTTTTATATGTTTTAATTTTGTAAGCTTCCCTGAACCTAACTGGGAAAGGCAAGGTAAAAATTAGAATAAATAAATATCTGAGACTGCCGCGTGAAATTGTATGGAAGTTTGGATGAGATTCCATCATTTATGCTGATGATACCCAGCTCTTCTCTTTTTCATCTGATCCAAGTTCTTCAGTCTTGGTGCCTGTCCAGTGTCTGGCTACCAATGAGGAAGCTGAATTCAGACAAGACAAGAGTGAGGTGATAATGGATGGCCGCCAGCCTTGTGACCTGGGTAGCATAGGGACACCTGTAATTGATGAGGCTGTCCAGCCTCCTTTAGTCACTCAGGTTCAGTCTTCAGGTGCTCTTGGATCCACTGCTGTGCCTGGACCATCAGTTTGCAGTGGTGACCAGGAATGCTTTTCACCAACTCTACCTGATGTGAAAGCTACAACCTTTAAATAAATAAATAAATAAATAAATACTATTTAAACCTTCCCACTGTCATCCATGTGTTCATAACCTCAAGGCTCATATTATCAGGGCCCAGCTGTTTGACTCTTGTTCTGTAAAGCTCTAAATGACCTGAGCCACAAATATCTGAAAGACCACCTCTTCCCTCATGTCCCTCAATGGCCTCTGAGGACAGCCAGGAGTGCACAGAGAGACATTCTTGGTGTCTGCCTCACAATTATGGAACTCCCTTCCTTGGAGGTTCTAGGGTGTGCACTTCGTTTTCATTATAACAAAAATGAAATTGATAATAACAAAATCAATAATGACTTTCACTTTGTTATTGCCTGGCAGTTTTTGTTATTTTTGGAGGGAAAATGTGGAGAGGGGAGGAGGGTGCAGTGTTGAACTCTTGAACTGGGGCTGTGATAGGAGGGGTGAGCAGACAACAAGGACCTGATGGATGTAATCGCTGGCCAATGAGCAGCACAAGCAGGTCCCAGGCAGTCGTATACCACCCTGTGATTGCTCAATGCCTCCTGCCTCCTAGAACAAATCATGGGGGCTCTGTGGAGGGCACTGGCACACTGCAACCCATCATATTGTCAGGGCCAGGCTGTTTGACTCTTGTTCTGTGTTAGTTCTTGCTGTTTCAGATTGTGTTTACAGAACTCTGGTGCTTGCATTAAAAATCTTCCCCAGCCCTCAGTGTTATACATATATACCTTACCTTTCCTTATACCCTTTATACATGTTCCCTTTTCCCTTCCCCTGTCTGTCTCGCCCTGTACAGATAGATAGATAGATAGATATCCTATAGTTTTTTCCTTTCTCCTTCCCCTGTCTCTTTCCCCCTGTCCATATTCCTTTTTATTATATATATATTAGGATTATAGGATAGGAATAGAAGTAATATATAACCTATAGAAGTGTATTGATATAGATAGATAGGAATATATTGCATATACTATAGATTATTAGGTTTAGGTTAGACATACATATTAGTAATTACATATTGTTATTGTGCACTTACTACTGCATTATAATGAGAAAGGGAGGAAGGAGTTCTAAGAAGCCTGGGGCAGGTGGCCCTGGTAGAGGGTGCAGGCGTGGAGGAGTTGGTAAGTCTGCTGGCTCTTCTGCCACTTGTGGCAGCCCACCACCCAAGATCAAAAGAACATTTTTCTCCACCAAGCTTTGGGTCTTCTCAGGGGAAGAAGCTGCAGAGATTTTGGAGATAGGCATCTGTGGAAGGCAGGGAGCCCCAGCCTTCCACTTGCAGTGGCACTGGAGGAGGGAGCAAAGGGGGTGGGGATGCGGCAGCAGTGCACCTCTCCTGAAGCACCAGCTAGCACTGGCAGCAGTGATTTGGCACCAGTACCGATACCAATACTGATACCAACAATGACACAGATAACAAAAAATGAAATTTTGTTAATAACAAAAACAAGTTTTTAATAACAAAAATGAAAACAAATAACGACATGGGTTCCTGGTGCACACCTCTAGGAGGTTCATCTAAGCTTAAGCCTGCTTGTCTTCCAAATGGAATGTAAGACCTTTCTGTTTGGCTGTACATTTGGCAGCTGGGGGTAGGTTTGGGGGAGTTGTGGGTATGGGGATTTTACTTGATCTAACTTGATTTTATTTGTGTATTTTTAATATATTAGGGAGCTAGGGATTTCATTTGGTTTTATCTGTGTATTTCTAACATATTTTTTAGGGGTGGGACACTGGGCAAAATTTCGGTTTCGGTTACTTTCAGTTCTTATGTATTTCAGTTCTTGTATCGGTGTCGGTTGTATCGGATCTTTTGCATTGATTTTTGTATCCGATTTTTAACATTGTCGTTTTCCCATTGAAGTCAATGGGGACAAACTGCAGTGTTAAAAATTCAATACAAAAATCAGTGCAAAAGATCCGATACAACCGATACCAAAAAAGAACTGAAATTTCGGATTAATCCAAAATGGCCATTATCGAGTATTTTTTATTCTTTCTGAAACCGAAAGTCCTATCCCTGATATTGTTTTTGTTTTGTGTAACCCACCCTGAACCTTAAGAGAAAGGTGAGATAAAAATGGATACATAAATAAGTGTTCAATTTGCTTTACACGTGTAAGGCTTTGAAAGAAACTGACTCTTTTCAGCACTTTTTTTTAGATTAAACTAATAGTATTTTACAGTATGTTTTAGCAGAGGACCTAGCCAAGTATTGGGAACCCATGATCCTTGGTAGACACAGTTCGCTTCACTTAATCAGGACGCTGATAATCAGGATAGATACTTAAATGGGATGGAAATTGAGAAGGAGGGGGGAAATTGAAGACTATTTTGTGGCAGGTGTGGCTGCCAGGCTGAATTTGAAATGGGTGATCACAGACCACTGAAGAACAGCAGTAACGTTGATTCCCATTAAAGGATGTTTAGCAGCCAGAGCCAGCAGTTGGAGATAGATTGCTAGGAGTTGTGCCAACACATTTGCTGCTTTGACGTTTTTTGGTGCTGTTTTAAAGTGTCAAGCAAAGAAGCATCATCAGCTCACAAGGCATTCCAGGAATAGATAGGGACATGTATATTTCTTGTCTCTTTCTCCAGCCCTTTCCCTACTTTTCCCCATTGTGTTAGAGATTTGCATTCCTGTTTCCAAGATGCTTTTCCAAGCCTAAATGCAAGGTGTGGGAGTTAAGGATACGACTGGTCAATCTTTTTGAGAAATACTTTCATTGAAAAATTTATTTTCAATGCAGTGCTCTTCCCCACAAACCCTGAACATGTTGAGGCTTTTCCACCAGCTATTGTCGTGGATACTCAGCATCCCACAGGAGGTCCTTGGCACAATGCAATATCAAACCCAGAAACATGCCTGCTATGCTTGAAGTTGTCAGTGACAAGTCAAGCATCTTTCTCTGCCAATTCTCTTCTTCAAACAATTGTATTTAACTTTCCCAGTTGCCCTTGTTGACTTGTGGATTAACTTCTTAGAGTGAATCTTCCATCTGCTTTATGTGGTTGCTGGAAAGTCTTCCTTTCTATAAAGACTATGTAATCCCAGCAGTTTTATTTAGCTGCTTCCATTTCTGTTGAATCATTAATTCAAGCCTTGATCCAAGGCTTGGGATGGCATATATCCTTGGAGTGGGCCCAAGGCTGACATCTTAAGTAAAATGCTGAAAGACACTGACAAATACACCAGTAAATGTGTCGGATATCAGAAAAACTGCTTTGTGAAGCAGCAATGTGGTTGTGGCTTTCCATGATTTGTCTCTTAGGACAAACAAGGAGTTTGTCGACGCACCCCCCACAATCAGACACGGAGACTTAGTTCTGGTTTAAAACAGGTCGCACTCTTTATTCAATCACAATTTTGAGGCCGGTGGGTAATTGCCAAAGCAATCTGGGTCCAGTATGCTAGCTAATTCAACTTTTATTAACTTGGGCTGACCTGGATGTGCCTTCCAGTGTCAGCTGCCATTTAACACAGCTTAAACAACCCCCTCGACCGATCCTAGTCGTGGCCGAACGGGGGGCAGGTGAAGTGAGACACCCCACCCTATGTCAAGTAAGGAGTTAATGCGGTAGCGAGGTCAAGAACTGAGTCCATCCTTGCACCCTCAGCCACCGCAAACTCCCCGGTATGTGATCCCAGGCATCATGCGCCCGACATTACCCGGGAATCACGTCCCCATTTCTTAAGGAGATGACTTCAACTTACCTATCCTTACCTATTTATCTACTTTCACATACTGGACCCCTGCTGAGTGCGACAAATTGTTACCCATGCTTGTGTGCTGGTATAAAATCAATTCCAACTGATTACTCCTTTTAATAATATTAACTTATAAATCAAATACTATCACTCCAAACATAAATTGTCGTAACCGAATTAAATAATTAACCTATTTTTTCCTATTCTCCACTACAAAGGAGGCGAAAAAATGGCCCTTTAATCAATGGGATACCCATTCAAAATTCCTCCTTGGCTCCTTAATGGCAACCGGAGTAACCTGCAGTGGGAGAGGGGAGGTGGGTGGGACTGACTCTTCTGTCTTTTCCCCCCGACTGAAATGCCGCTCCTTCGGCGGCAACAGAAAGCCCCACCCCTTCTAACAAGGGCGGGCTTCCCTGCCCCTCGTGACTTCTCGCGCCACTGGGGAGGGTTGCCATAGCAACCCTACTGACATAGAGGGAGCCTTCTAACGGGCTCCCCCTACTGCGGTGCCAGCTTCTCCTCCTGCCGGGAGGAGCGCGCCAAATCCCCGTCGCTGCCATTGTGATGGCGAAGGGACTTGTCGACGCACCCCCCACAATCAGACACGGAGACTTAGTTCTGGTTTAAAACAGGCCGCACTCTTTATTCAATCACAATTTTGAGGCCGGTGGGTAATTGCCAAAGCAATCTGGGTCCAGTATGCTAGCTAATTCAACTTTTATTAACTTGGGCTGACCTGGATGTGCCTTCCAGTGTCAGCTGCCATTTAACACAGCTTAAACAACCCCCTCGACCGATCCTAGTCGTGGCCGAAAGGGGGCGGGTGAAGTGAGGCACCCCACCCTATGTCAAGTAAGGAGTTAACGCGGTAGCGAGGTCGAGGACTGTGACCATCCTTGCACCCTCAGCCACCGCAAACTCTCCGGTACGTGATCACAGGCATGCTGCGCCCGACATTACCCGGGAATCATGTCCCCATCTCTTAAGGAGATGACTTCAACTTACCTATCCTTACCTATTTATCTACTTTCACATACTGGACCCCTGCCACTAAGGGGTAGTCGCAACGAACTTCCCTGACACCCACCGTCTCGAATTCAACCATGACACCAGGTGTCCCTTCAAACCCGAAAGGTAAATCTCATTGCCCTTTGCTGATAAGTGCACACCATCATTAACTTATAATTCCAGGCTCTTATACACTATCCCCGTGTGGTCCAATACCTGCCCATCAATTCCTGTTATCCATTTGCTAACCTCCCGATTCATACTCATCCGTGCCTTATCAATCCTGCTCAGCTTCAAAGCTCCGGCCCATTTTAAACAAGGTAGTAAATTAGTCCATACCAACTGGGTATGAGGATACCATTTTTGAACAACTAACAGGTCATTTTTAACTGCAACCACCAAATTCAGCCCCTTTCATGCCGGGATATCATTTTCCCCCAAATGCAAAATCAATATGTGCGGTGCTGGTGTTTGAATCTTCTCCCTTAACGTAGGCAGCAACTGATGCCACCGCATCCCACTTCTTCCAAACGAATTAATTGCAGCATGATTTCCTAGTCCCAATTGATCACACCAGGGGGATGCTGCTGCAGCCACGCTTGCCCATCTCACGATGCTGTGGCCTAGGATCTACACCACACATCTGCTGGCAGGGGATAACCTTTGCCCTAATAAAAGAAAACAAAGCTTAATACGGAGATGGTTTTATGTACTTTCCATAGGCGTTAGATCGCCATCTGCCCAATCCCTTAATTGCTTGTTCCCCCATTCCTGTAGCCGCCGCCGTGGTTGTGGCCCCAATCCGGGAAGAGTGGGACCCAAAAGCCCCAGGGGGAAGACCCAATAACACCAAGGCCTTCTTTAACACTGCATAGAACTGGTAAGTGGTCATTGGGGAGCCATCCTGATATACAAACAACATGCCGGGGAGCACAGGGCGTATGCTCATATACCTTTTCATCTGGGTCACTGGGCAAATATCCTCTACCCCAGACATATGTAGGCGTACCGTTTGCCCTTTACCTCTCTGATCGTTCTTGGCATACCGTAGCCGTACATGCAGTGATGTTCCTAATAGCCTGAGGTCCTGTGCTCCCAAGGCCTGATCAGATCTATCTCTCCTAGATAATGCTGCCACTTCACTGACCCTAAATGCTCCATAAAAGGTGACCACGTAAACAGCTGTGAAAAGTTGGGACTCAAAACCATCTCTGCACACCCCAGGTAATATGCCAATCAATTGGTGCAGGAGAACTGTGGTGATGGGGGCCCAAACTTGACCGTTAGCTGAAGTTTCCCTGGCCCAGCTCTCTAACATACGTTTCATATAAAATCCTCCGTCCGGTGCCGGGAACCCCCTGAGCTTGCTGGCAAAGGTTATTGCTGCCATTTTACCCGCTATGGTACCAGATGCCAACCCCTTTTTTCTCAAATGCATAGCTAACTAGAGGGCCTCACGCTCACGTATAGGAAAACCCATTTTCCATCCCCTATCATTCCGAAATACCTGGAATTAACTGAATGCCCTACCTGAATGCTATTTGCGTTCTGGGAGCCAAGGATCTTTGAACGATGTGCTGCACGTCTCGTTCCCAAGGCTCCACACCCCAGGCGGCAGGGGGTCTGGCTGTGGTCTGGCGTCCGGTGCCAATTCTCTAAATCGGTCCATCTGGAACCGAGAAAGGGCATTGGCTACACCATTGTCAATTCCAGGTACGTGTTGGGCTTTAAATAAAATGTTCCACCTTAGACATGCCGCAACCATGGCTCATATTAATGCCATGACTCTAGGAGATTTGGAAGACAGTGAATTGACAACATGTACCACTGCCATGTTGTCGCACCAAAACTTGACTACCTGATTGGCGAATTCCCGGGCCCACAGCAATATTGCTATTACTATGGGGAATAACTCCAAGAAGGTGAGGTCCCGAGTAAGTCCTGATGTTTGCCAGGCCTCAGGCCACCAAGCCGCACACCAGCGACCCTTCCAATACACTCCAAATCCTATGCCCCCTGCTGAATCGGACTGTACCTGAAGATCGGCGTGGAGCAACAAACTTTTTCTCCAGAAACTCACCCAGTTGAAACCTTCCAGGAACTCTTGCCAAATTGCCAAGTCCTGTCTCATTTCCTTAGTCACTCTAATGCGGAGGTGGGGGGCTAACTCACCTCTCAGCTTGTCATACAGTTTCGACAAAAAGGCTCTCCCAGGGGCAATCACCTGGCAGGCAAAATTTAAGCTCCCTATTAATGACTGTAAAACCCGCACTGTCACCTTACGGGCCCCAATTACATCATCAATCTTCTGCTAAGGGAGGTCAATTTATCCTCTGGGAGCCTCGATATCATGCTCACTGTGTCCAACTCTATACCCAAGTATATTAATCTTGTGACAGGCCCTTCGGTTTTTTCTGGGGCCAGGGGAATGCCCAAGTCCGCAGCTAGTTCCTGGAACTGATTCAAAGCTGCGGCACACTTTTTTGAGCTTGGCAGGCCAATTATCAAAAAATCATCCAGGTATTTTGTAACTTGGCAGTCCCTCACTCTGCACTGGAATATCCATTCCACTAATGAGCTGAAACGCTCGAACGCCGAGCATGATATCGAGCATCCCATCGGCATTGCCCGATCATAATAATATTGGCCTTCAAATTGAAAACCCAACAGATGATAGCTGTCAGGGTGCACTGGTAGCAAACGGAATGCATCACACTTTGCTAATAATGCACCCCGTCCCATGGCCCGGGCCTTGTCCACGGCTTCATCAAAGGAGGAATATTTAATTGATGTCAATTCCTTTGGAATGACATCGTTAACAGAGTGTCCTCTTGGATGGGATAAGTGATGGATGAATCTAAATTCCCCCGGGCCCTTTTTTGGCACTATCCCTAGTGGGAACACCACCAAATTTGTGAAAGGGGCGTGTGCGAAGGGGCCCGCAACCCTTCCCAAGTTAACTTCTTTGTGAAATTTTTCCTTGACCACGTGTTCCATTCCCGCTACTGATTTTAAATTTCGAGAAGTCCGATTTCCCTGTACTGGGCCTGCCGGTATAACAAAACCTGCCTCAAATCCCTTAACTATATAAGAAACCTCGTTGGGGTCCAGGTATCCCACTAACGCCTGCTTCAGTCGGTCACTTCTGACTGGCGTCGGTCCCCTTTCCAGCTGCGGAACTTGGGAAGGAACCCTGCTTGCCCCTGACAGTGTTTCCACTCTGACCGAATCGTCCTCGGCCCCCTTTTTGACGGGAACGAGAACAATTGTTTCCTGAGTGGTTCCCTGAGCATCCCCAACATACGTGACGGAAACGTCAAGAAGCCCTATTGCACCGTCCCACCTTGTTGTATTCCCAACAAGGGCCAGCCCCCCCTGCACTCGTCCTCTTGGACTCGCTGCTGTAGGGCTCATTGGCTGGTGCAACCCCACCTTTTACCAGCGTGTGGCCGCTCTCAGACCGAGGGGCGCTCATAGCATCTATCATGCTCTCGAGCCACAAATCTGCTGCATATACATCCCAGTGAAGCCCTGGGTTAGAGGCAGCCCGGTGATGAAAAGCTTCGTCATACCATAGCCACGCTCCTTGGGGGCCCGTTCCATGCGCACAACGCACTATGTCAGCATACTTGTGTAACTCTAATCCGTGGCCTGGGTATGCTTGCATCATAACACCCATATATACAGTGTAAGCCGCGGTCCAATTCGCCCAATTCCTATCAGCCTTGGGGCGTTTAAACTTTTCTCTCTTTTTGTTCCTCCTCGATCCTGTGGTCCACTACCGGGTCACTAAATAACAGGGCAAACACATCAACGTATTCGCCCCGCCAGATCTTTTCTTTCGTGGCCTGGAGTAAATGCTGCCCAAAAGGGGCAGTTATGTCCAGGCTGGCCCCACCTGGTGGAGGCAGGGGGCGCTCCATGCCCACGTCAGGTGGGGGAAGGGAGGGAGTGGATACACTTGCCCCGTGATCCCTGCTTCGGGGGGGGGGGTGTAAAAGGGAGAACTCCAGACCAATCTACTTGCCCTTGTGGCTGTACCCCAGCCATTTGATGCTGGACGGGCGTGGCGATAGGTGTGATCATCACCCACGCTCCGTTCATCCAAGCCACCTGGGGTCGACCCTGCCCCTCTGATGCCGTCACCCCTTGTGCTGCTATATGTTCACCTTGGGTCGTGGTCGGGGTAGCCCTGGGCACGTTCTGTTCCCGCACTCCCCCAACTATGTTTACGTCTTGTTCCTGTCTTGCTATTCCGGCCAGACTTGTCCAGCTCACTGCCTGGCCACCCGACATACCCATGGGCCCTTGGTTACCTGCCCTCTCTATAACGGTTCCGGTGCTCGCCATCCTTAGCCTTTGGATCCCGCTAGTGCCGTTGCTCGAAGTTCCGGCCATGTGGGTCCGGTTCCGCACGCCCCATGGCTGGTGCCACCTATTCGTTGTTCTAGGGCCAGGATCCTTTGCCAGAGTTCATGGTCATCCCTCCTTTCCTCCGGTGTCGGGTCCACTCGCCGCCGCCGTTCCGGGGGCGGTTCGTCCCTGTAAGTAGACTCCAGGATCCCTTGTGCGGGGAGCCCGGCCCGTGGGGGCCCTGCTCCCCAGGGCCGGCTTTGGCTCCCCAACTGGCCCTGCTGGCCTTCGGCCTGGTCCCCCCTAGTTCGCCTCATTACTGAGGGAGAAAAGCTTACCCCTCGGTCACCGGGTGTCCCTTGCAAGGCCCGCACCATTGGTGCGGTGGGAAAGGCCATCCAACAAGGCCCGGCCGTCTGGCCTGCCCCGCTATCCCCTACCCGGGTGGGGACGGTCCCTTCACTGGGATATTCCCAAGCCTGCACCTCTCCCTGTTCTGGGGCTGATTCCCTGGCCTGGGGGTATGGATGGGAGTAGGATAGGCCTGCCTCCCAGTTTGCCGAGGTCTGCCCCTCATGCTGTCCTTCCCCAGCATACACGGCCCTCTGGGACTGCTCACTTGAGGCCACCCCCTTTCTGCCGTCCCGGGTTGCTCTCTCTCTGAACCCCTCTCCGTTGTTATTGAGGGGCTCTCCCCCTCCTCTCTATATCTGCCCGGTGGGGGGTAATGACCCTCCCCCGCCAGGTGGTCACCGTTCCCTCGTTTCTACGTGCTTCCTCTGCCACGTGGTCTGGCTTCACCTGCCCCCTCTCTGTCTGACCTGGGGCCTGGCTCTCCCTGCCCCTTACTGTAGCGTCCGCTGCCTACACTGTAGCCTGCTGGCTCACCTGTAGTGCCTGCTCGCACGCTTCCAAGCATGCGAGCAGCACATCTCCGGGGGGGATGTCCCCTCCGGGGGACTCTCCATCTGCCCTCTGCGGTTCCATGTCCTCCTCGGCCCGCGCGGGTCTCGCACGAACTCCCTCCTTCCTAGCCGCTGGCTTTTTTCTTCCTCGGCCCATTGCTATGGCCTCCTCTACTGTCAGTCAGCAGCACCGTTTTTTTGCTGCTGGCTGACTCTTCTGTCTTTTCCCCCCGACTGAAACGCCGCTCCTTTGGCGGCAACAGGAAGCCCCGCCCCTTCTAACAAGGGCGGGCTTCCCTGCCCCTCGTGACTTCTCGTGCCACTGGGGAGGGTTGCCATAGCAACCCTACTGACATAGAGGGAGCCTTCTAACGGGCTCCCCCTACTGCAGTGCCAGCTTCTCCTCCTGCCCGGAGGAGTGCGCCAAATCCCCATCGCCGCCATTGTGACGGCGAAGGGACTTTTGACAGAGCTTAACAATGTAAAGGAGAGCAATACAACAGTCTGGCATCATGCAACTGCACCATCATATCAGGATGTAATGATGTCAGATAGAAAAGTCAGCACAATGTAACAGTGCTGTGGTCATGGGATAATCCTGGACATTTTGAAAAGATGTGTCAGCTTTGTAAAAGTGGATATCCTTATAAAACCTGAGACACATTGCTATGTTAAGCTCTGTTAAGTATGGAGAGAAGGCCGCTTATCCAAAATTTGTTCATACCTGGAAGGAAGATGGCTTTGGTTTGAAGTTTCAGCTTTAATGAACAGGTTCATCCATTCCTATTTTATCTGAGTAGTTCCACCACCTCTAAAGACTTGACAACACTCCCCCATTTCTGTACACGGCATTTGTGTCATAGATTTAATACAGACTAGGAAGTAGTTGACTCATTTGTCTGAATAACAAAAATATATGCATGGCTTTTACTGCATTATAAAATGAGTAGAACATGCTATTGAGCTAATAATTAATGTGGCATGACAATTTAAGAGTAACCTTAAGCCCTGCTTACATATCTAAGTATTGTGACTAAAAGGTCCCAAAGGGACAAAGAGTGTGATATATTTTCTTTCCTCCTTTTCAGTGCTGGTTGCTACAGAGCTGAATCTAAATCGCCTTTGGGGAAGGAAAGGAGGATGGCAAACACAAGTATGTTTATGAAGCTGGAGTTGCAAAAAGCAATCTTAGACATTCTTTTCTGACCAGTACCAATTTTAAGTTCTTTGTCTTCCTTCCTTGACCCTTTACAACTCTGCCTCTCCTTACTTAGTGCGTTTTCAGATGGACAGACTATCTGGGATAATTAGAAAATTAATCCAGTGCTTATTATCCAGGGATTACAATGTGGTACCTGTTTAGACGGACATTTCTATCCCGGGATAACCTAATTCCGGGATAGTCCATCTGAACAGAACATTGCTGTTGTCCTGGGATTAGAGTCTTTGGGATGAATATCAATCCTATGGTAGTTTTTGTCTGTGCTCGGCCCACTGATTTCTGAGATTGAAGAAAATATGATTTTCTTCATTTTTCTGATTTCTGAGTTGAAGAAAATAGAAACTCATTCCTTTGTTCTGCGGGTATTTAAACTTGTCGCTCTGCAATGTGTTGTGGAACGATGATGGTGGTAATATGATCACCTCACAGTCATGTGCTCCTAGATACCATAGAAGCAGAAAATGCCTAGACAGGCTGTCTGGTCTTGCCGTTGGACTCTGTGGCATTAATCAACAGGATAGTTGACTATCCTAGGATAGCTGTTCATCTGGATGTAATCCCCAAATAGTTTAATATCCGGGAGTTATAAAACCTACAAACTTAGGTTTGATAACACCCTGATATTTTTGTTATCCCAGGCTAATAATCACTGTTGACAGCGTTTAGATGGACATCACATCCTGGGATTAACGCTGTTATCCTGAGATAAATGCAGTTCTCCTGCAATCTCCTTTGTGTTGTTTTCATCTGCCCCTTTGTCATGGAATAAGCTTTCTTTCTTTCTTTCTTTCTTTCTTTCTTTCTTTCTTTCTTTGAAATAAACCACAAAGCCTCTAAAAGTCCACTCTCAAGACACTTATTTACTTTGATCTCATGAAATGACTGGCCAACCAGTGATGGAAAAAAACACGAAGAAAAAAACCGTTCAGGAATTGTGTTCAGCCCTGGGCTATGTAACAACTTGAAGGTAGTACTATTATGTTCATCCTTCCCACACATCTTCTGTAGTTTGTTGTACTCAAGCTGTGTCTTGTCTTGAATTACTTTATTAGAACTTCAGGGCATGCATCATGGCCAAGATTTTCAAAAGGAAGGGCCTACAGTTTGTCTCCTGAATTGATACTTATGCATCTGGATTTTTTTTTTTCAAAATTGCTGAGCCCTCAAGCACTTCTATTGATCTGAGTTCCTATATAGTCTTATAGTACCCATTACAGTAGGGCTCCAGTCCTTATTAGAGCCTTTGTACAACTACAATAAAATAAATGTAATAATAAGCCATTATTCAGCAGTAATGATAAGAACAGAATTAGCATGTAGGATCTGGGGAGCTTAGTTCTGAGGCCATCATCTACCTCTAAAGAGAGCATCAACCCACTTGGATTCATCTGGCTGCTTTTAAAGCCAGCCTTGTGACTTAGAACTCTGGCCATGACCATAGAAGCTAGTCTCTCAGCCCATCCTATGAAGTAAGAAAGCGCTTTTATTCATGAAACTGAAGCACAGAAAGGTCTGAGGAAAACTGTAGGGGTTGTCTGTTAGAAAACTGGAATGAAAGGAAGAGGAGCAAGACATTGGGTGCATCCACATGAGACAGAGGCCCCAATCGTAATACAGTTCATGAGTAAGGCCCTTTTCACATGGGTGCCCCCCTCCCACTGCACACGTGTGCAGTGTGTGTGTGTGTGTGTGTGAACACCACCCGCAATAGGAGGGTGGTGGTGGGACATCCATGGGAACGGCGCCTGCGGTGGGTGAGGAGGCATGCGCTCTCCACCCATCGCACATACACGGAGAAACGGGCTCCCAGTTGCTCTGTGCATGGAGATGGGTGTGCGCCCGTGGGAATGGCCGCACACCCACCACAGGCACACACCCATCCCCCCACCTACCGCAGCCTGTGTGAAAAGGACCTAAGTCTCATTGCAATCAATGGGACTTACTCCTACGCAAGTATGGTTAGGATTGAGCTCAGAGTGGGGAGCTAACATGCCTGGGGAAGCCTTACCACACTCTGGACAGCCAGGCAACGCAATGCAGTGCATGACTGATGCCCACCAGCTGTTGGGGTGGGGGACCAACTGCCTGCTACATGATGCATCCTCGGAAAAATTGGGCTAAACTTGCTCAAGGTGGGGCTATTCATATGGAGGGGCTGCGCTTCCCTGCCACATGGGGAGCACCGTTGCAGGACCTTGAGTGGTGGGCGCTGTCACCAGTCGCATGCGGCCATGTCACGGCTGGGGGCGGGATCTTGGTCAGACTGGGGGAGGGAGGCAAGGCAAGGCAGGGGCAGGCGCCTGCTTGTTTGACCAATGCTGCAGTCTGCCCCAACCATAGTGGCGGCTCCAACATGGGCAGGGCCACCCAGCTTTGAATCGCCACGATCATCTGCTCGGGTCCCCACACTGGACCCACAGTGTGGCGGTGGTTGTGGTTGGCTGCCACGAGGCCACGCAGGGATTGGGTAGCTGTAGCTTGTGTGGCCTCACCCATTGAGTCCTGAGAAATAGCATGAAAATTCTGCATCTTTTTAAAGTTGGTATGTTAGAAACACTAACGTTTTGCTGGTCAGGGCTTCCCTTCAAGAGGTCAAAACAAATCTTTTTCTTTTCTTATTTTTTTGCTGTTAGAGCCTAAAGGCACTAATCAAAATGTACTTGATGTAAGTCTTTCCATTACATCTCAAGTCTGAATTAAATGTACAGATGTTAAAAAGAAAAATATCTGTAAGCTTGGAGGAAGTATTTCAGACTGATGGGGGCAAAAGAAACGGGAAGTCGTGGAAGCCAAAGAACAGCAGCAGCCTTGAAGCTGACCACCAGGGAGAACAAATGTGGATTTGTACTAAGGGACCTGAAGCCTTAGTGCTTATCAGGAATATAAAGGAGAAGTTATTGGAGGGATGTGCATAGTTTGGCACCGTCTCTCCTCTTCAAAGCATCATGTCAGCACGACTGGACATTTGAACAAGACAGACCCAGGCTGTGCCAGATCCACTGGCTGATAACACTGACGCCAGCAGGGAAGGGTCAAACCCATGCAGTTTGACCTTTGTGACAATAGGGATTAAATTGATTCTAATTAATAGACTTGAGAATAGATGGCTACCTTGGCAGAGTTTGTAACTAATTTAAATTGCATGTTGTCCTCTTGGGTTAGCCATAAATTATGCCTAATTAACTAGGGGTTCTGCAGCAGCTACTCTCATGTTGCCACCCTCTTAATTACAATTTACCAGAAAAACGGCAGCAACTAGTTTTGGTAAGATGGGGATTTGTGGTATTGGGGGGTGGACCTTGCTTAAGAACAACACTTTTATCAAGAGAGATTTGAAAATGCAACCTGCAGGGACAGATTCTGTTCTTAGGCCGTTTTTAGATGAGTACGGTGACGCCTGCGCTTGTTTGCCAAAAGACACGGCAGCTCGATTTACACGTGTCGCCGCTGCCGAATATGCGCATGTGCGGGCGATGCGCATCCATTTCCGGCCGCGAACTGACCGGGTCAGCGATTGAGGCCGGTCATATGCGTCCGGAAATGGATGCGCATTGCCTGCGCATGCTCGTATTCAGCAGCGACGTCACGTGTAAATCGGGCTGCCGGGTCTTTTGGCAAACAAGCGCAGGCGTCACCGTACTCATCTAAAAATGGCCTTAGTTACACAGCCATCAACTCTGATGAAGTCAATAGAGTTTCCCCTATGTAAATAGAAACAGAATTTGCCTCTTCCTGTATAATCAGTTGCATCTGTGCATCTGAGGGAAGTGAAAACTGTACTGTGTATTTTAAGGGAATGATACAACAAAGTAGTGCTCATAAAAGGCCCTGGACTGATAGCCTTTTAGGCTGCATTCACAGGAGTCTCTTCTCCCGCATTGTTAATTTCCTGCAGGAAATAGCAATTGTACCGTATCCTTTTTCACACGTTATTTCCCCCTGCTGTCAGTTTTGCCATGTGTATTGCCACAGCCATTGCTTGCAATCCCATACTGCTGCATGGCTGGTTTTTGTGTGGTGTGTTGTGGAGCACTTGTGACATGTGGCAAACTAGTCCTTTTCCATGTTAAGAAAAATGTGCATCAGGGAAAAAGCATTGATTGTTAATGCAAGTTAATTTTTTATTAAGCGCACATTACACCCTCAGTATCCTGCAGCCTAATCTCTTCAGACAGTTTTTTTTTTTTTAAGTGTGGGGGAGGAGGGGAAGGATTTTCATGAGTTAGCATCTCATGTGAATACGGCCTTAGAGTCATGCTTTCTTTGCCAAAGAACAGGTGCAAAGGCAGCAACTAACTCAGTCCCTGTGTGGTCTAGTTGCCATTTATCAACTCTCATCTGGATAGAGACACCTGTCTAGTGAAGGGAAGTAGTATAGTAACTCTGGCCCATTCATTCCATGATCTCAGCTGGCCAACATGGGTGTCAATTATTTTATTTATTTATTTATTTATTTAAATAAATTTGTACCCCAACCCTCCTGCTGAAGCAACTCAGGGTGACTGACAGTCATAAAACACAATAAAATACAATAGTAAAAAATACACATCTAAAATAAATGTCATAAAACAAAATATCATGGAGGCTGCCAAAAGAAATACCCCACAACTCACTCTACCCCAATCCCCCCACCCCTACCCATCTCCCTCACCAAAAGCCTGGCACAACAGCCACGTCTTGCATCGCTTCCAAAAGGAGGAGAGGGTCCAGGGCCACCCAAGCCTCTGCCAGGAGGGAGTTCCACAGTCTCGGTGTGGCCACCGAGAATGCCCTTCCACATTCGCCCCCCAGGGTACCCATTCCGTTGGCAGTGTTGTTATGTGCACCCTTTCCCAGTTGGTACCAGGTTAAGTCAACCAGCTCATTTCACATCATCCACAGAACACCAGCATCATTTACTAACTGGCATGTGTTAGGGGCACACTTCAGCAGCACCAGTCTAAAGAAAAGTCTATTCCCCATTCTGGTACAGGGAGTGATTTGTCACCAAAGCTGAACAGTAACATAAAACAGTTAATCTGACCTTTCTAGTTAAGATTAATTGAATACTTTTCTTAGACTTGTGATTTTTAACCCCTACTAATAGTAAATGTATACGGACGCCCACCCTGTGAAAGAGTTGGCCATCTTAAGCTTTGGGGAGGGAAGTAGGAAATAACTAGGGATGGCAAACCAAGGTAAATTACGGATTCAGATCCATAGTTTACGGTTTTTATTATGTGTACGGGTTCAGTTTGCCCATAATAAAAACCAAAAAGCTGCTCCAATGAGCTTTAGCACAGGGGAGACCTGGGGGAGGGGGAGCAGGCAGGGAGAGGGGACCGGGGCTGAGAGGAGCAGTCTGGGGGACCAGAAGGCAGTGCTGGTACTCACCCCGTGGGTTCCCTGCTCCTCTGGCCCGTGCTTGCCTCCTGCGCCGCTCAGCTCAACTGCCCCCTGTTGTATGCCATACTTTTTTTAAAAAAAGGAAAGAACTGCGCCTGCGCAAAATGGCCATTCTGTGCAGTCCTTTCCCAAGATGACGCTGGTGGTATCCGCCATCTTGGGAAAGGGCACCCATTCTGAGCATGTGCAGCACTACTGCACGCATGCTCAGAATGGGTGCCCTTTCCCAAGATGGCGCCATCATGGAAAAGGGCTGCACATGTGCAGAATGGCCATTTTGCGCAGGCGCAGTTCTTTCTGTTTCTTTTTAAAAGGTATGGTGTGTAACAGGCGGCAGCTGAGCTGAGTGCTGCATGAGGCGAATATGGGCCGAACGAGTGAGGAACCCACTGGGTAAGTACCAGCGCTGCCCCTCACCCCTCCAGACTGCTCCCCTCAGTGCCCGGCCCCCTCCCCAGCACTCCTCCCAATCCTGCTGATCAGCAGGGGCCATCACCCGCAGTCCCAATAAATTAGAGGCATTATGGGTGAGGGCCCTGGTACGGATCATTTTGGATCAATCCGTAATTGCCATTTTCGGGCAATTACGGATTGATCCGAAACCAAATTTGCCATCCTTGGAAATAACTAGATCCACTGTTAACTTCTATGTTGAAAATGAGCTCACTGACTGCCTCACCTCCTCCAAAAAATATTCTTCAGTTCACCAAGGACACAGACTGCAGGTTATTGCCTGAAATTGAGAGGTTTTGCTTCCACATTAAATGCTTTAAAAGAATTGCCTCCTCCAAAAGACAGAAATCACCATTCAGTATTATACTTCAGTCCAGCTGGTACGAATCTGTCTTGCCATATGTGACAGTGGAACAGAGTGAACTCCTGTTGCAATGAGTTGGAGGAGGAGGGAGGCGAGAGCTTTCCCAAGATCCTTGTGGGACAGGGGAGCCTGTCTTTGTGAACATTCAGTTTGGGGCATGTGCCTCTGTGCCTTGCTGCAGAATGCTCTTTGTTGCTGGATGCTTTTATTTTAGGCCAAAACACGTCAGAAATCATGCTGTATGCTGTTTATGTCTGAACGTGTGGTTTATGGGGGTGAGAGGAAGTTTGTTTCTCTAAAAAGCAAAGGGCCCGACCATCAAAGAGGCTTTGCAGGGTTTCAGTTCCTTATATGTGGAACAGCTTCAGATTGGTCTGTGATATCTTTGACTCTGTGTGCGTGTTTGTGTGTGTGCGTCTGTGTGTGTGTGTGCGTGTGTGTGTGTGTAGTGAGTTGGCACCTTGCATCTCATTTACAGCCCAGGGTTCATCGGCAGGTCAGCCAGTTCCTAATGACATCATTACACTTGTTTACCACTCGCACAGAGGAAGCGCTGTACTGATGGAGTTTGACCACCATCAGCATCTATCTTTTTTCTTTCTTTCTTTTTTTCTTTCTTTCTTTCTTTAATTAATCCAGCAGTTTTGCAGAGCCAGAAACTTCGCCAGGAAGTCTCTTAGCAGGGATTTAAAGCTCTGTTCCTGATTTGTTTTTCCTTTGAACTTACAGAGTTAGAAAATTCCCAGCTTTGGTAATATATTTCAAAACCATACTCCCTGTCGGCACTAAAACTTTAGGGATCAGAGTCCTACCTCAGTTGTATTGTGCAAATCCAAAGAAACGTCCTTGAAGTCAATAGAATTACCTCAGATTTACTGTAGTGTAATTATGGGACCAGAATTTGGCCTTTCAAATGGTGGAAATTAGGTTGGTTAGTCATAATTAAAATAAAGTTTAAAATAATATTTTGTGTTCTTAATTCACAAATTTAGGTTTTGTGAGTCCATACCTATTGTCTTAAATATGTGATTGGATTTATATTTTTCAATTTAGAAAACTTAGTACCTTCCATTGCAGCCAATTAAAGCTGCACTGGATCTCAGCACTTTTGAAAATTTGTCATTTATTTAGCAGCCTTGGTGTGATATTATAAATTATTAATTGTTATTATTATTATTATTATTTATACAGCGCTAGCGATGTACCTGGCGCTTTACAAAGAATAAGATAGACACGGTCCCTGCCCGAGAGCTTACAATCTAAAGACGGGGAGGGGAGACAGGGAAGGGGGAACAGAGGGAGAGACAAGGAATGCGACATTCACGAGGATGCGAGAACTCAGGTACACGTTCTTGACTTGGTTGCAGTAAGTTGGGAGTTTACAGATAACAGGTGGGGGATAATCCTGGGTGGGGATGCTTAGCAGGAGTTAGGAAGGGCGGAGCAGAAGCGGTGGGTTTTGAATAGGGACTTGAAGGTGTGGAGGGTGGGGGCAAGGCGGACGAGGGCAGGGAGGGAGTTCCAGGCGTGCGGGGCAGCAAGGAAGAAGGGATGAAGGCAGTTGGGGGAGCATGGGAGGGTGAGCAAGGGGATGGAAGAGGAGCGGAGTGCTTGAGCAGGGGTTCAGAGGGAGATCAGGGCAGAGAGGTAGGGGGTAGCAAGGTTGTGAAGGGCTTTGTAAGTGAAGACGAGCTTGTGCAGAATACACTCAGGAAGAGGGAGCCAGTAGAGAGAGGAGAGGAGAGGCTGCATGTGGTCAAAGCGACGGGCTTGGTGGATGATCCTGGCAGCAGAGTTTTGAACAGAGATAAGGGAAGAAAGGTGAGAGCGGGGAAGGCCAGCGGGGAGGAGGTTACAATAGTCGAGGCGTGAGATGACTAGGGCATGGATGGGAGTTTGGGCAGAGGAGACAGACAGAAAAGGGCAGATCTGGCAATGTTGTGGAGGGATAAGCGGCAGGATTTGGCAATGGAGTCAGTGTAGGGTTTGAAGGTGAGGTGCGAGTCGAAGATGAAGCCCAAGCTGCGGGCTTGGGGGACAGGGAGGATGGAAACCCCATCAATGGTAATTGACAGAGAAGAGGGAGAGGAAGGATTGGGAAGGAAGATAAGGAGTTCAGTTTTCACCATGTTCAGTTTGAGTTGGCATTGAGACATCCAGGCGGAGATATCAGAGAGACAGTTGGTGAGACGAGCTTGAACAGAGGGGGAGAGGGAAGAAGTGGAGAGATAGAGTTGAGTGTTGTCAGTGTATAGGTGGTATTGGAAACCTTGGGAGGCAATGAGTTTGCCTAGGGATTGGATGTAGATAGAGAAGAGGAGAGGACCAAGGACAGAGCCTTGGGGAACCCCGACCGAGAGCGGTAGGGAGGAGTAGGGGAAGGAGTTAGGAAGAGATACATTGATGGAGCAGTCAGAAAGGTAGGAGGAGAACCAGTCGAGGACAGAGTCCCGGAATCCAAGGGAGTGGAGTGATTCAAGCAGGAGTGAGTGGTCAGCAGTGTCGAAGGCAGCAGAGAGATCAAGGAGGACAAGAATAGAGTAAAGGCGGTTGGATTTTATTCACACATATTAAAAAGCAAACGTTCATGGCCCTAATCTTTAAGCATGAAGTTTTTTGGACGAATAGATCTTATTCGGTGTGTTAATACCTCAATATTCTGACAAACAGAAGTAAACCAAAGTAACTACATTGGCCGTTTTAAAACGGGCATGGCTGGGGTGTGGGTCTGTGTATGCCACGTGGAGTACCAATGCACTTTGGTAAGTGGGGGGGAGGGGGATTTAAATGGGCCAGAATGAGTGTGCGCCCCTACCCACACATCGCCTGCTCCTGCCCCCACATGGAGCATCCCGGATTTTTCCCCGATGCTCCATGCATGAGCTTGAGTGGGCGTTGCGTGGGTCGTGGGAACATGCACCCATCCACCCACACCACCTTCAGATGGGCGCTCAGGTGGATGAGGGATGGATGGACCTGCGTGGATGCGTCCCGTTTAAAAACAGCCTTTGGTTTAACTGCATTGAAGTAACTACTCCACTTCAGTAGCGTTCAAACACTGTAAAGTGAAGTAGTATTACGGCAATTTCCTCCTTAGCTGAGAGGTGATGATCACTGAAACGTGGGCACCACTTTTATACTGATAAGTGTTCACATGAACAGTTGCTTTGAAATACAAGCTGCAGGGGAGAAACAGAAACCTGGATTCCCCCCTGCAGCAATGCTACTCCTGCTACCCTCTCAATTGGCAGCCTCTCCTTCACCCACTCAACCCACTCCAAAGGTCGCAGCACTGGTGTTGGCCTGCTCCTTGCCACATCTTGCCGGTTCCAACCCCTTAGCACTCGTCCGTCTCACTCATTCTCCTCCTCTGAGCCCCACTGTGTTCACCTCTACTTCCCCCCTCCACCTCGATGTTGCTGTCATCTACTGCCCCCCAGTCTCCTCTCCTCTTTGCTCTCTGACTTCGACATCTGGCTCACCTTCTACCTTTCCAGTGACAATATTCCCACCCTCATTCTTGAGGACTTCAGTATCCATGTGGAAACCCTCTCTGACCCTGCTGCTTCCCGCTTCCTCTCTCTGACCTCTTCTTTTGATCTTCATCTCTGTACTCACTACCCAATGCATTGTGAAAGCCACTCCCTTGACCTAATCTTCTCAAAAAACTGTTCTATCTCTGACCTCTCCTTTGATGTCCTTCCTCTTTCTGACCGCCATCTTGCTTCATTCCATGTCTCCCACTCACCCTCTCCCCCTTCCCCAACTTCTCACTCCTTCCATGACCTTCAGTCCATCAACCCCCTCTGGAAGAAGGAAAGCTTGAAGGAGCTGGGTACGTTTAGTCTAGAAAAGAGAAGACTAAGAGGAGACATAATAGCGGCCTTTAAATATCTAAAGGACTGTCACACAGAAGATGGCAAAGACTTGTACTCTGTTGCTCCTGGGGGCAGGGCTAGAAATAATGGACTGAAATTACAATAAAGCATATTTTGGTTAAACATTAGGAAGAACTTCCTAATGGTAAGAGCTGTTCAACAGAGGAACTAATTACCTAGGGAGGTGGTGGGTTCTTCTTCGCTGGATGTTTTCAAATAGAGGCTGGACGTCCATCTGTCAGTGTTGCTGTAGCTGCAGATTTTCTCCATTGAGCAGGGGGTTGGACTAGATGACCTCTGAGGTACCTTCAACTCTAAGATTCTATGGACTTTGCTTCCCCCCTCTCCCCCTTCTCTCATCTGTCTCCTCTTCCACCTGCCCTGGCTCCACTGTCTCTGCCATCAACTCATCCCTTTCCTCCACCCCTGACTCCCTTGTTCCCCTCACACTGTCGCATCTGGAGTACTGTGTCCAGTTTCTGAGCAGGGGCCACACCACCGCCTCTTTAAGGCAGTTCGGCACCATGCCCTCTGAAAGGGAGGCATTGACCACCATCTCCCAGCTGGCCTTAACCAGCAACGCCCCCAGCATCTCCCAGCTGGCCTTAACCAGCAACGCCCCCAGCGTCTCCCAGCTGGCCTTAACCAGCAACGCCCCCAGCGTCTCCCAGCTGGCCTTAACCAGCAACGCCCCCAGCATCTCCCAGCTGGCCTTAACCAGCTAGGAAGGGTACGGGTCCAGTTCACAAGAGGTGGCTCTGACTGTCCCAAGAACATCCTCTGCTTCAGCAGGCGAGACCCACTGAAACCGATCCCACAAAATTGGACACTTCAGGATGCCTCCCGTCCTGAATGCATTTCTGGACACCATATTTTAAGAAGGACATGGACAAATTGGAACAGGTTCAGAGGAGAGTGGCAAAGATGGTCAGGGGTCTGGAAGCCAAGTCCTATGAGGAAAGGTTGAAGGAGCTGGGTATGTTTAGCCTGGAGAAGAGAAGACTAAGGGGAGACATGATAGCCATCTAAAATATTTGAAGGGCTGTCCCATAGAAGATGGAGCAGAATTGTTCTCTGTTGCTCTTGAGGGCAAGACTAGAACCAATGGGCTCAAATTACAAGAAAGTAGATTTTGGTTAAACATTAGGAAGAACTTCCTAATGGTAAAAGCTGTTTGACAGTGGAACAGACTGCCAGGGGGGAGGGGGAGGCTCTCCTTCATGGGAGGTTTTCAAACAAAGGCTGTACGGCCATCTGTCAGGGATGCTGTAGCTGTGGATTTCCTACATTGAGCAGGGGGTTGGACTAGATGAGCTCTGATGTCCCTCCCATCTCTAAGTTTCTCTTATTCTAACCCCAGTCCTTGGCTCATCCCCAGTATCTGCCACCTCTGATCCTGCTCTTGTGTCACTGAACACCTCTGGTGGAAGTCTCGTGAGCTTGCTGAGTTTCCCCACTTTAAGTTTGCCCTCTCTGCATTTAGTGATGTCCTTTCTCTGACCAAAGAATACTATTACTCAACGTTGATTGATTCTCACTCCTGCAACTGCTGCCATCTCTTCTTGACCTTGTTTTCCTTTCTGAAACCTTCATGTCCTCATCCCCCTTCCTCTCTCTCTCTGCACAGGATCGTCTCTCCTTCAACAACAAGTTTGATAAAATCTGCCTTGACATCGCTTCTCAACCCTCTCCCTCCCCTATTTCCTTCCCTGCTCTCTTCCCTCCTGTCTCTCTTTTAGCCTCCTTCTCTTTACCTTCCCTTGATGAGGTAAATCCCCCAGAGAGTTCTGGAAACCAATTGGATCCATTAGTCTCCGAGGGCGGACCACCCTAATGGGTCCACCACCCCGACAAGGGCATAGAAAGGCGGGCATCTGTGGCTTCAGAAGATAATGTTCCTACCACGACAACAGTGTTGTAACAAAACCCCAGATAATCGGAACCCACGTTTTCAAGTTGGTGTAAAACATCAAATCCAATGTGTATCCCACCTCCTGTGTCGGGCCAGATATTACCTGGGAGAGGCCCATGGTTGTCATGGCAGCCATGAACTCCTGCTCTATCCCTGAAAGGCTGGCCTCAGTGTGCATGTTAAAATCACCCAAGACAATAAGTCTGGGTGATTCCAACAAAGCCTCCAAGACCAGCTCGGCTAGAGCAGTCAGGGAACTCAGCCATGTAGTGGGGTGATTGATACACCAGCAGAATCCCCAATCTATCCCCTACCAAATCCAACACAAGGTGGACACACTCCATATTGGATGAGTCAGGCACCAGATACCTTTGAATGGTCAAGGTGTCTTTACAAATCACAGCCCCTCCACCCCCTCTACAAAACTGGCCCAGACGCCTTACCCAGCCAGGTCTCTGTAACACAGATATGGTCGGCAGCCTCATCCTGAATTGTCCTATTTTGTGGGATCGGTTTCAGTGGGTCTCGCCCGTTGATGTGGAGGATGTTCTTGGGACAGTCAGAGCCACCTCTTGTGAACTGGACCCGTACCCGTCCTGACTGGTTAAGGCCAGCTGTGGGACGCTGGGGCCGTTGCTGGTGGGGGTGGTGAGTGCCGCCGTTCGGGAGGGCAGGGTACTGAGCTGCCTTAAAGAGGCAGTGGTGTGGCCCCTGCTCAAAAAACCATCTCTGGATGTTGACTCCCTCACCAGTTATCGGCCTGTCTCTAACCTTCCCTTTTTAGGGAACGTTATTGAACGGGTAGTGGCTCGGCAGTTACAGGAGCATCTGGACTGACTCAGTTTTCTAGATCCCTCACAGTCTGACTTTTGTCCAGGCTATGGCACTGAGACTACGCATGTGGCTTTGGTCGGCGACCTTTGCTGTGAATTAGATCAGGGTCGCTCGACCCTAATGATTCAATTAGATCTATTGGCTGCTTTTGATACCGTTGACCATGAGATGTTGGTAACTGGCCTGTGGGACCGTGCCAGGATGGGCGGGACTGTTCTCGAATGGTTCTGCTCATTCCTGGCCGGAAGAGTGGTACTCGGGGACCATTTCTCTTCTCCCCAGGACCTCTCGTGTGGAGTCCCGTAAGGTTCTATTCTGTCTACAGCTGCTGGGCATCGGTGTGAGGAGCTCTGGAGTTCGTTGTCATCAATATTCTGATGACACTCAACTCTTATCTCTCTTTCTCATCCGACCCAGACTCTGCAGTCTCGGTGCTTACACGATGTCTGGTGGCTGTGGGGGACTGGATGAGGGCGGGCCAGCTGAAGTTGAATCCTGACAAGATGGAGGTGATGCTAGTGGGGAAGGTGGTGGGTGTGGTGTCCCCCGTCATTGACGGGTTAGCCCCCCACTGGTTCCTCAGGTTCAGAATTTGAGAGTGCTCCTTGATGCGCAGCTTCATCTAGATGCCCAGGTTGGAGCTGTGGCAAGGAGCACATTCCGCCAATTACACCTGGTGCGACGGTTTCGGCCGTACATCTCAGACTCCAGCCTGGCCACTATCATCCATGCTTTCATCACCTCAAGAATGGATTATTGTAACATGCTCTACGTGTGGCTGCCCATGGTGACAATTCAGAGACTGTAGCTGGTGCAGAATGCGGCAGCCCATCTTCTTATGGGAACGGGCCACCAGGAGCGTATTACCCCAGTGCTCCATTGTCTGCACTGGCTGCCTATAATCTTCCAGGCCCAATTCAAGGTGCTGGTTCTTACCTATAAAGCTGTATATGGCTTGGGCCTCGTATATCTGCAGGATTGCCTCACTCCCTGTGCTCTGAATCGGCCCCTGTGGTCAACCAGTAGCACCTTCCTCCAAGTTCCCCGGGTATCCTGGGGGGCAACTATGGAGAGGGTGTTTTTGGTGGCTGCACCGAGGCTGTGGAACAAAGAAGAGGGCCCAGGACAGAGCCTTGGGGAACTCCCACAGAGAGGAGAAACGTTGAAGGAGCAGTTTAAGAGATACAAAAAGAACCAGTGGAGAACAGAGTCCCAGAAACCAAGGGAGCATAACAAATCCAGGAGGAGGCCATGTTCGACAGTGTCAAAGGCAGCAGAGCGATCGTGGAGGACAAGAATGGAGCAGAGGCCCTTAGACTTAGCTAAGAGAAGGTCATCCGTGAAGGCAGTCTCACAACGCTTTTAGACGAAGCGCTGAATAAGCGCCTCCCGAGCCGTGCATGAAGAGAAAAGACGGCCACACTGCTGGAAGTGACATTCTTCCCGTTGCTGGCAACAGCGGTGGCCGGAGATGCATCATTTTGCAGAGGCGCGTTCTAGAGATCTGAACATTGAGGTCTCTAGAACGCGCCTCTGCAAAGTGCCGCATCTCCAGCCGTTGCCGGCAACGGGGAGAACGTCACTTCCGGCAGCGCAGCATGGCTTCTCTCTTCACGCGCGGCTCAGGAGGCGCTTTTCAGCGCCTCGTCTAAAAACGGTCTCAGTTGAGTGTAGAGGGTGGAAGCCTGATCAAAGGAGATCAAGGGAGGAATTAAAAGAGAAGCAATCAAGACAGCGCGTGTAGACAGCCCACTCCAGGAGCTTGGAAATAAAGGCTAGGAGCAAAATGGGGCGATAGTTGGAAGATCCAGAGGGGTTAAGGATAGGGGAGATAGTGGTGTGTTTGAAAGCCAGTAGAAATGACCTAGTAGAGAGGGGAGAGATTGTGCAGCATTGGGGGCAATTGCTGTTAGGTGGCAAGAGGGGATGGGATCAAGGGAGCAGGTCTGGAGGAGGGAGGTGACCTTATGAACGGAAGCTAGGGAGAAGGAGAAGAGAAGGAGGCAGGAGGGGGAATAGTGGGGAAGGAAATGGGGGAGGGAGAGGGTTGAGAAGCAATAGCACGGCAGAGTTTATCAGTCTTCCAGAGTCCTGGAAACCAAGGGAGTGTAGCAAATCCAGGAGGAGGCCATGAGCAACAATGTCAAAGGCAGCAGAGGAGGAGGACAAGAACTGAGTAGAGGCCCTTAGACATAGCTAAGAGAAGGTCCTCAGTGATTTTGGCAAGGGCAGTCTCAGTTGAGTGGAGAGGTCGGAATTCCGATTGGTGGGGTCAAGGGAGGAATTTGAAGAAAGGAAATCAAGACAGCACATGTAGACAGAATACCGTGCTATCTCTGCAATCATATGGGATGGCAAAGACTGCGACAGTAACAGATATACCTGTTTTTAGTCTTTTGACAGTTTGTTCCTCTGAACATTTCTATTTATTGTTTTGTTTTGTTTTGTTGGGGTCATTGCCCCTAGTTAGTTAAAGTCACTAAGGAGATAATCCTTTCTTGCATTCTATCCTTGTCACTCCTTCTCGGGTATTTATTATGTGGTTATCCTATTCCCCTTCGTGTTCTTCAGGGGCTGTGTAAATTCCTTTTGGTTCTCCTCATACATCAAAGCCTCTAATCTATTTGTCATTTTTGTCACCCTTCTTTGTATTCTCCTATTGTTTCAGTGTAATAAAAGTCCCCTGGATGCTGGTAGAGCTCTACTGGTGCCTCATGACAATGTGTTCTGCAGTAACAATGCTGTGCAAATCCCAGCTGCAGTTTACAAAGCATCATTCACAGGTCTGCTGCCAAGACCCAGCCCTTAGCTGCTGACACTCTAGTCCTTTGGTTCCCTAAACTTTATTTGGTTGTGAGCCAATTTCAAACTTCCAAGATTTATGGAAAAGTACAACTTTGGTTTGAAAATTATGCCATATAACTAGGTTATGTTCTATGGTTGCAGTTAATCAAAAAATAAAAATACCGTAGAAACTAACAATGTTGTTTTTGGTTTTTCAGTGTACCTATTTCTTTAAGAAACCCAAGCCAATGTTTAAAAACACCACCCTTTTCCTGCAGTAGCAGTTCAGGGCTTTACCCAGCCCCACACATCTCCACCCACTCTGCCAGAAGCCTTCAAAGTGCCAGGCGCATTTTAACCATTTCCTTGCCAGTTCTGAGGCATATGCTCTCTTCCCCGCTCCCTTCCCCTCAATATCTTTTCATTTGTTTACTGAACTGTCACAAAGCGACATGAAAGGGCATCACTCAGAAGCCACAGGCTGGGGATCACTGCTCTAGACTGATTCAGTAAGTCACTTAAGTATGTGCTTAATGTAAGTAGCTCCAATAAAGTCAGTGGAACTAACCATGATTTTAAAATTAAACATGTGCTTATACTTTAATTGTTGCCAACTAATAATACCTTGTGTTTTGGGGGAGCTGAATTCTAAGGGATTTTGGAATACAGCCCTTGTAATGTATTACCTGGTTGGTATACACTTCTTCTTAGAAAACCTTTCCCTATCTCAAATAATAAATTAAATGGAGAACTGTTATGGTAACAGTAATGTCTTAATTTAAAATAAAATTCAAAAACTTAGCTTTAACTCAGTTAACTTTCTTTTCTGTCTGAATATCACAGGCAACATAAATAACAAGTTCTGCAACTTGTCCTAAAAAGCCTGGTCCTGGGAGATGCTGAGTTATGAAATCATTTCCTTATCTACAACATCACAGGGTCAGGTCTGAAGAGTTAGTAATGGACATGAGTGACTATAGCAGCAGAATATGCATGAATTTGCAGAATGCATGAATATGCAGAATTGCATGAATATGCACAGAAATTCTTAAACCAATTGCTCCAGTTGCATTCAAGCCCCTTTCCGATTTCCTTTCCATGATCTCTCCAGCACCAGTGTTTGCAGTGAGTCACTTTACAATTTGGACTCTCACATTAGTGGGCTGAGGCATGTTTTTAATTTTTTTTCTGTGAGCAGCAGCACTGGAAACGTGATTGTGAGTGTTATGCTCCTTCAATCAGGGAACAGAAATACAATTTGACTCATATGACCCAATCATTCCTAATCTTTTAATTTCAGATTTCTACATTCGAAGGCCAAACCACTGAATAAAAAGAACTCACAAAATATTTTGGATAATGAGTGGGCATGAAAAAATCACAGGAAGAATAATGGCTGCGTTGGGTGCATTTATTTGTTATAAATTATCTATTAATCTAACAGATCACCCTGAGTCGTTCCAGAGACATTAAGGCAAAGAACAGCAGAAAGCAACTGAAGCTCAGTAAAGAGTTAGTTACTTGGAGATGCCTGAGTGTTTCCAGATAGAGTAAGGGAGAAGCTCTTGGTCAGCCAAGAGGAATACAGGTATATAAGCCAGAGCCCAGTATGTAGGTTCACTAGGCAAAGGTGTGCTTTTGTGGCTGATGAAAGTTTGCCTCAGGAGTGCCTTTTCAGGAACTAGCTGTTCATGTAGCCAGACCAGAGGGTCTTGGGACTGGGAGAGTAGAAAGCAGCTTTCCTGAAGCTGCACCCCAGGAAAGGGTTTGTCTAGGGTTGCAATTTTATTATTTATTTATTTATTTATTGTTAAAATTTATATGCCGCCCCCTCCTGCTACAAGCATCTCGAGGCGGCTAACAACATTTTAAAACACATAACTAAAATACAATTAAAAGGGAATTTGAAGGGAACATCCCTTTTTTAAGAATAGGGCTGTGCATTGGGTTTCTATAAAACACAAATGCAAAAAAAGACCTTTCTGGGTTCCCTATTTGAAACACAAATACTAGAACTGTATATTTGGGTTCCAAGTGAACCCCAAATTTCCTGAAAAACATGGTATTCATATTCAAGGTCTCAAACTGGGCCCCCAAAACTGCAGTACATATCCAGCTCAGAGCCAGGCTGCTGTCTGACTCTCAGGTTAGTGGGGAGCCTGTAGTGAGCCCTCCCCACCTGAAGGGACTGATGCTTTCTCAGAACTGCAGTCTCCAGCACTACAGTCAGTCCTAGCCTTGTGGAGGCCAGCTACACCTGGGAGAAATGGTGTAACAGGGTTAGGTGAGTATTGGCAGGATGCCACCCAAGGAGTCACACCACACCAGATCCTAGCTGCTGGACTTCACTAGCCCCTTTATCTCCCTTCTATAGGCCCTTTGCCAGGCACAGTCTCTCTGGCTCAGGCATGGGCTGGCTCAGCCCCTCGTAGGCAGAGCTTTATTCTCCTCTGCCTCTTGCCCTGGCAGGTCCCTTAGGCAGAGCCTTCGTTAACTCTTGTCTCTCCCTAGACTGAGCTTTGCTCAGGCTCTTTGGGCTGGCCTAGCCACACCCAAGCCCAGGTGTGAGGCATCTAGGCATTAATCTTTCTTTACTTTAGTAAAGAAGTACTTCTTTACTTCTGGGCCCCAGATAGTACCTACACCACAGTGCTACTTCCTTAAAGGGCCAGTAGCCCAAATAGCCTGCTCCCTGCTACAAATGGAAAATCCCCAAAGTAGCAACCCACCACCACCACCAAATGACACCACTGAGCTTCCTCTACCGCTGGCTCCAAGAAGGGGCTTCGGCCCCCGACAGGGCCCGAGCTGCCTGACCCAGGTGACATCCGCCCCCTCCCCATATTGGAGGGGCGGGGCAACAGACGTCCGGCCCGGCAGCAGCAAAAAAAGCTTTTTTTCGCTGCTCTTATAGCATCCGCAAAATCGCGCCCAGCAAGCTATTCTTTGTGGTGCGGGGGCTGGTCAGTCTGGTCTCCCTCCACCCTGGAGTGGAGTCATCTACAGCACGCTGTGATAGATTTGTGAATTATTTTGTGGATAAAATCGCTTGGATTCACTATGATTTCGATGCTGCACTTATTACACTAGGAGAACCAGAGGTTATGGAAGTCACGCCTTGTCCGGTTTTATGGGATTAATTTCAGTTGGTGACACCCACTGATGCGGTCGGGACCCTTGGGGCTGTTAGGGCCTCCTCTTGTGAATTAGATCCGTGCCCATCTTGGCTAATTAAATCTTGCAGGGAGACAATGGGACTGTTGCTGGCGGGGGTGGTCAATGCCTCCCTTCTGGAGGGCAGAGTGCCGGGCTGTCTCAAAGAGGCGGTGGTGCAGCCTCTGCTCAAGAAACCATCGCTTGACGTTGACTCCCTTGCCAGCTATCGACCTGTCTCTAACCTTTCCTTTTTAGGGAACCTAAACCTTTTTAGAGAAACTCTAACCTTCCCTGAAACTGCTGAGCCACCACCCGCTCAATAACCGTCCCTTTTTAGGGAAGGTTATTGAGCGGGTGGTGGCTCAGCAGTTTCAGGGGCATCTCAACCGCGTCGCTTTTCTTGATCCCTCGCAGTCGGGATTTCATCTGGGTCACGGCACGGAGGCTGTGCTTGTGGCCTTGGTGGATGATCTGCGCTGGGTGATGGACCGGGGCTGCTTGACCCTAATGGTCCTATTAGATCTGTCAGCTGCCTTTGATACGGTGGATCACAAGATGTTGGTGGCACGCCTGCAGGAAAGTGCAGGGGTGGGCGGGACTGTTCTTGAATGGTTCAGCTCATTCCTGACTGGGAGAACCCAGCGAGTGGTACTCGGGGAGTGTTTTTCATCATACTGAGACCTCACGTGTGGTGTCCCGCAGGGTTCGGTGTTGTCCCCCCTCTTGTTCAGTGTATATATGCAGCCTCTCAGTGAGGTGATCAGGAGGTTTGGCGTACAGTGTCACCAATATGCTAATTATACCTCTCTTTTTCAACTGACCCAGACCCTGCAGTCTCCGTGCTTACTCAGTGTCTGACGGCTGTGGGGGATTGGATGAGGGCTAATCGACTGAAGCTGAATGCCAACACGGTGGAGGTGATGCTGGTGGGGAAGGCGATGGAGTTAACGGCCCCCATCATTGATGGGGTCTGTCTTCCATTGGTTCCCCAGGTACGGAGTTTGGGGGTACTCCTTGATGCACAGCTCCACCTGGATGCCCAGGTGGAGGCTGTGTCAAGGGGTGCCTTCGCCAATCACATCTGGTACGTTGGCTTAGGCCGTACGTTTCTGACTCTGACCTGGTCACCATCATCCATGCTTTCATCACCTCTAGATTAGACTATGGTAACGCACTCTACATGGGGCTACCCATGGTGACGGCTCGGAGGCTGCAGCTGGTGCAGAATGTAGCAGCCCATCTCTTGGTGGGACTGGGCTGCCGGGAGCACGTAACACCAGCACTCCGTTCTCTGCACTGGCTGCCGATAGTCTTACGAGCCCGATTCAAGGTGTTGGTTTTAACCTATAAAGCCCTAAACGTTTTGGGCCCTGCCTGTCTGCGAGACTGCCTCACCCCCCGGGTACTGGACTGGCCCCTGCAGTCATCGGGGGATGCCCTCCTTGTGGTCCCCTGAGTCTTTCAGGCGGCTACACAAAGGAGGGCATTCTTGGTGGCCGTACCGAGGCTGTGGAACTCCCTTCCGATGGGGGTGCGTCTGGTCCAGGACCTTCCCTCCTTTCATAAAAGCTGTAAGGCCTGGCTGTTCTGCCAGGCGTTTGGCAGGGGAGATGGGGGGGAGGGGAGGAGGAGAGGGATGGGGGTATAATAATATGTTTTATAGTTTTATGATTTTAATTGTCAATGTATATTGTTGTGAGCCGCCCCGAGCTGCCTCTGGCAGGAGGGGCGGGATACTAAATGCTTTTAATAAATAAGTCAGATCCATGGTCTGTTCCTACTTCCCCTAGCTAACAACCTCCTCACCAAGCCAGCTGTATTCTCTGCTGTTCCCCAAACCAGTTTCCCCCTTTTTGAATTGGTAGCAGACTTAGCAGCAATTTTAATCACATTTTTCTTTCTTTATAAGCTTATCAACCTGGCAGATCCTCACTGCACACAAATTCAGGGACCCATGTTCATTGTGTTTCCACTTTGGCAGCAGTAGGAAGAACATGGTCACAGATACAAATACAAACAAACATGAACACTAAAAACACAAATACAAATACTTGACCCTGTGCACAACCCATTTCAGATCCTCAGCAGCTCCATAATGTCTCTTATTTTTGAAATTTTGATCTGGAAACTAGACTGGCCAGATATGCAAATTTTAGAGGACACTTATGAGAGATACAGGTTGCAGGGCTGCATTGGAGCCAATGCAGCCCTGATACCTGTATTTCTCATAAGTGTTCTCTAAAATTTGCATATCTGGCCACCCTACTGGCAACCCTGGGTTGTCTCACACAGAAAGAAATTTGTGTGGCGAATGACTTGTGTAAGTATAATACAGGGCACTTGTGTGGCACAACCAGCATAGGTTTCTGTGCTTAGGGCCATATCTTGTGGGGATTCATCTCATACCATTCTGTACCAATCATATGGAGGTAAAACTCCCATTATCTTCACTTTAAGGACTGGCCCTGGCCCCTTTGGAAAAAGAAATTACCAATTTTAAAGTCTGCTTCTCCTTTTTTAAAAAGATTCAAACTATTTTATATATTTATATTTATTCCCTGCCCCACCTGCCTCCGGCAGCACGGTGCAGCTTACCATTTTATATGTAGCCAATTTACTGTTTCACTGAGATAAAAGCCTGTCCCATATTGTGTTTTATACAAGTCCTTGGTACGGTGTGTGCAGTCATTACCAATAATGCTACATTCAGAAACTTGTCCAGGGCACGTGTTCAGTATTCTGGGCCTGTGTTCAGTAGTACATTTGAAGTATTCTGCATTGTGTCAAATAATTTCTCCTAACCAGATCAAATAACTTCTGACTTCTTAAATTTTGTTTACTGACTTTTTATTCCCCTCACTCCCATCAGCTGCCCTCCTGGTATATTAGCTCTTTCTGCACCAGCATATTTATCCCCTCGTAATTTCCTGGGATTGTTGTGTACATTTTTATATGAATCTGGGATACCAGTACGTCATGCACAGGGGTGGAAAGGGTGGTAGCACAGTAGTGATTTTTACAGGGTGGAGCGGTATTTGTCACTAGAAATCTTCAGAACCCTAGTTAAAATAAATACATTAAAAATAATCCTCTCAAATCCTTTTTCAAATATGTCCCCTTTACTTTGTCTAGTTGGAGTCCTTTTCTATTTGAGGTTTCTTTGTGTGCTTTGATTTCCCGGTGCAAAGGCGAGTTCTATCATATTGTGTGGCAGAATTCACTGCTAAAAAGCTGTCATTCTCCTCCTCCCAACTCTCCAAATGCCTGTGTGAACCTTTACAGGATGACAGCTTGTGGCCACTTGGTGCTTTTGTTGGAACGTGCACTCCAGTTGACCCTGTCCCAGCGTTAATAGGATTGTAAAGGCTGACTCTTGTGTGACCTCATCTTGCAAGCAACCCTAACCCTTCCCCTTCCTCCACTGCTCTATACAGCCGAGCTGAGAAGTGCTGCCCCTCATGCTGTCTGGAGCTGCAATTCATGTAGCATACAAAAACCACTGAAGAAAAATCAACTTGGGGCCACCTGTCCTTAAGTATTGTTGACTTTGAGAACACTGGGCACTTGTTCACCTCTCTGGAGGGAAACAGACTTAAATTCTTGCATGCAGATAGAGAATCAAAGTTTTCCAGTACCTCAGGGAAGACTTCTACTCAACAGGTGATATAGGTTTGCCTCTCACCAAGTGCCTGTGCACTTCTTCTCCCTCTTTCCTGCCCTATAGAGATGAAGGGTGTAGCATTTGAGATCTGGCTGTGCTTAGAGGAATAATTTTTTAACACGCCTATTGTTAATGTCCATTTTACACGTCCATTGATTTAAAAGAGAAGCCTGATTTTTAATTACTTAGTAAAAATTAAATTTGAAAATACTTCATACTTGAAAATGACTTAAAAGGTGAATTTTCTGTTATCTGCTTTACAAATATCTGCCTGGCCATGCCAGTGCCTGTACACGAGATTCACATGAGGCAACAAGAGAGGTTGGTGATGTGCTATTTCTCCGATGGCTACAGAACAAGGAATATGTGCCAAGCAATGTAGGATACAGACTAAAATAAAAGTATTACGAGCATCTTTCTACCTACAGTCTCGAGGCAGCTGATACTTTTATTTATGCTAGTCTAAATTAGGGCTGGAACTCAATGTTGTAATTCTTGGAAATCTTTCCGAGAACCGGGTTCTCGACAAGATTTCCGAGAACAAGTTGAGAATCTACCAATTCTCAACCTGGTCTTCTTGGTTATCATCCTTTGGAAATCAAAATCCAGCATTTGGGAAGAGTAGGATTGGAAATTACTCTAAAGGTCATCTAGTTCAGCCCCTCCCTCCCCTCATCAATGACTACAGTACTACAGTAAGGGTCTAATATTGAAGCTAGTGGTACTTTTGCCAGTGACTTCAGTGAGCCCGGAATCAGGCCTGGACTGAGATTAGAATCTAGCCCTCCGGCTTGGCTAGCAAGCTTTCAAATGACTGACCTCCTCTAAACAGGGAAATACATGGTAACTAAAAAAAAAGAGTTAATATTGCTCTAGGATGACTATCTGACTGTACAAGACAGAGTATCTTCTCTAAAGTCCCTTTCACGGTTTCCTCTCGCTCCAGACAGGAAAGAACAAAACAAAACAAAAAGCCTTCTGTTCCCTAGCTGAGCTGTGCTTTGTCTCTGACAGCCTTGGCTTCTGCAAGGTGCACTCCCCAAACACAATTGCAATCCATCATAGAACAGAGTCGGTGTCATCTACTTTCCTTCCTACACCCGAGAAGTTCCTTTCTCCAGCTGGTGTGCAAACATCAAACAGTATTTAAGACATCGATTCTCTCAGAACTAATTTTTCACATCTGGATTGTACGGTTCAGATCCTTAGCTGGTGTAAACTGACATTCTACTATTAGTTGCAGAGGGGTTATACCAGGTTACACCAGATAAGAATTTGGCCCCCCAGAGTTTCAAAATTGAGAATGTTAATAGTTAGGGATACACATAACTCCATCCTGTATTTTTTCATTCTTGTTAGGTTTGAAGAGACAGTATATGGGTGTAGTGCTGCCACAGCTCACATTCTACATAGTTTTTGTAATTCAGTTTTGTGTATTCGTGTTAATAAACGTGACAGTGGCCCACTGTGGCCTGCTTGGACACACTTTGGCCCACAGACCACCGTCACGTTTGACCTACAGTTTCCCCAGGCCTGGTGGCAACTAACCTGGCCTGTAATTCCAGAGACCTCCAGAGTCACAGCCCGAGCTAGCTGCCAACATGCCCAAGGGACGACCTGCTCAACCAGGCTACAGCAGGCTATCATGTGTGGTAGCCCACTGTTCCCAAGCCAGAGTGGCCCCCATGACTGACGGCCATGGCGGTCATCATTAGCTGCCATAGATGACCATCCTGTGGGGGGGAGGCAGGCCTCTGGATGCAGCGTGTGGCAGTGATGTGGGGCGGATATTGTTCTGTGGGAAAATTTCCACAACGGAAAATTTTCCACTACCAAATTTTTCTGTGGAATTTTTCTGTGGAATCAAAATCTGTTAGTTTTTAGGGCATCAGAAAATTTGCATAGGAAATTTTGCATAGGAAAAACTTTCGATTCAAAATTTTCTTATGCAAATTTTAATGCAAATAAGAAAATTTGCATGGGAAAATTTCCCAGAAAACCCACATCACTGGTGCGGGGTGGGGCTGGCCGGTCAGCTACACATTCGTTCAGCTCCAGCCCCCCACCCCAGGCCCGACCACATGAACATTTGTTCTGTGGTTGGACCCAATCCTTGTTTTGCAGCCAGACCCAATCCTGACCGGGAAGCAAGCGCCTTCCCAGTTCGGATCAGTTTGTGATGGCGGCACTCCATCACGTATGTTAATACCCTATGTGTCTCTAGTGCAGTTGCTTAGGTAGAGTTATATCTTGGTTAGTGCAGCTCTAGTTTACATGCTATTAAAACCACTGGCTGCAGCCAGTAGTCTATCACAGGCCTACTAACACTGCTAACAATGAAAGAGCTTGTCCTAGTCTTAGCTTACTGTGTAATATATGCAGAGCCTTTGTGTTTAAAATCACTAAGACATGTTCAGATAAGCAAGTTACCTCTGAGCACTTTAGCTTTTGGCAGTTTTCCTCAGAGCACTCTGCTCTGGTTTGGGACATTCACAGAACATAAGAACATAAGTAGTGCCATACTCAGTCAGACCAACAGTGGCCAATCTGTGCCTCTTGGGCGAAGTATCCAACAGGTCACAATGGGAAATCCTTTCCCTGTTGGTCCAACCCCCAACAGTACGAGATTACATCCTCAAAACCTACTTGGCTAGTAGCTATTAATGGACCTATCTTCCAAGAACTTATCCAATCCCTTTTTAAAACTAGCGACACTGGCAGCCCCCTGACCACTTCTTCTGGCAGCAAATTCCACAAGTTAACTCTGTGCTGAGTGAAAAAATACTTTCTCTTATTTGTTTTAAATCTGCTGCCAGTTAATTTCATGGAGTGTCCCCTTCTTCTAGTACTGTTAGGAGGAAAATAACTGCTCCCTATTTTTGAGTTCCACATCACTCATGATTTTATAAACTTCTATCCTATCCCCTCTCAGTCATCTCTTCCTCAAGTTGAAGAGCCCCAGCCTATACGGGAACCATTCCATATCCTTGATCATTTTTGTTGCCCTTCTCTGTACCTTTTCTACTTTGTCTTTTTGGAGATGGGGCAATCAGAACTGCACACAGGTGCAGGTGCAGTTGTACCATAGATTTATATAGAGGCATTACAATATTTTCAGTTTTATCCTCTGTCCCTTTCCGAATGATTCCTAACGTTCTGTTTGCTTTTTTGACCACTTCCGTACCACACTGAGGATTTCAATGTATTGTCCACAACGCAAGATCCTTTTCCTGAGTGGTAACTGCTAATTTAGAATCCAGCGTACATATAGTTTGGGTTATTTTTCCCCATATGCATCACTTTGCTTTCATCTGCAATTTAGATGTACAGTCACCCAGTCTTGCAAGATTCTTCTACAATTCTTCACAGTCTGCTCGGGTTTTAACTACCGTGAATAGCTTTGTGTCATCTGCAAATTTGATCACCTCACTCTTTACTCCCTTCTCCAGATCATAGAGTCCTATGGAGGTTGTTCCATGTGTGGAGGTAGGTGTGTGCCTGTTCCCATGGGCACTCACCCACCTCCACCCATCACAGGTGCACACCCATCCTCCCTCCCTCCCTCCCACCGCGGCCCGTTTGAAAAGGGCCTTAGTCCTACTCTTTGCTTCCCATCTTTTAACCACTTGCCAATACGCAATAGGACATTGCCTTTTATCCCATGACTTCTTAATTTTGTAAAAAGTCTCTCATGAGGGACCTTATCAAATGCCTTCTGAAAGTCCAGATATAGTGTATCGATTGGCTCACTCGTATCCACATACTGAGTTACACCCTCAAAAAACTGAGGGTGTCTTGTTAGCGATTTACATCTAATTTGGCAATGCTTATGCTCTTTCCTGTTTTCTAGGACTAGTTTTCCATTTTTTTAAAGGATGCCATTTTGGCTCGAATAGCCTCTTTCGCCTACCCATTTAGCCACACTGGCAGATGTTTGGTCCTCTTGATACCTTTATCTGTCTTCTGGGTGAGGAACCTAATGGATCTTAGCCCTTTTTATCCCCTACACCTTAACCCTGTTTATCTACTACATTTTACCTGTATTTTTCCAACCACACCTCCAGTACCTATAATATTTGCTTTCCAGTGTAGCAACTGGCGGACTTTTGCCTTTGGCCTGCTTTGTTTGCTTATGTTTCATAGAGCTCTCATTAAGGGACTGTTAATGATCTACTCCAGGCATGAAAAGCTTACCTTTTCTTTTTAAAAGCAAAGATTGCCTTCTCGCTAAGAGCAGCCACACCTCCCACTCTGCCTTTAATCACACCGTCCGGTGAAGTACGACTGGAATAGATTAGTTGCCTTCATGCAAGGGGCAACAAGTGGAAAAGGAAAAGGAAATCCCTATGATAGTAAAAAAAATAAGCGGACAAGCATTTGTCAGGCATTCAGTCAGGTGCCTTGGGTCCAGGTTGTAAAAAACTGCAAGGAAAATAGGATGCACAGAAATGTGTGTTGCTGGGAGGTGAATCTAAAGTGTGAGTGCTTAAAAGTATGCAGATATATGGATACGCTTGAAATCTTCCTATGGATTATCTGCACTTTATACTTCCTAAGACACAGGCAGGATCCTTCAGTCCTGGGTATACAAAGGCGCTCTGTTTGTACAAGAAGTAACAGCTTGGGCAAGTGCAAACATCAGCTCAAACAGAGCGACTTTTGTTTCCCCGCATGGTGGAAGGAGACTGAGAGGAGCTCAAATGTGGACTATCTCTATGGCTGTGACAAAACACAGTCAAGAGAATTTAGTTACCTGGAGTTATAGTGGTCACAGAATCGTTTCCCTCTTCCCATTAAGCTGACACCTGCTCTTCACTATCAGAGAGGCTGATGCAGTTTAATTAACTCTTGAAGTGGTTACACAAATGCTACCCTTCAGGTATAGTGTCATGGAGGAACATAGGGTCACACACGTGTGATACTGGCCTACATGTAGACTACAAGTCTAGTAAATATGTAAAGCAAAAGGTGCAACATGTATGTCATGTTACAATTAAGAACTGTAAAACTCAAATCAAGACTGTGACATGTGACCAAGCTCCAGGAAACAGAAAGACAGTTTGTGGATTGGCCCCAGACGGATGGCCAGAGACATTAAAAATGCTAATGCAGGCAGCCATTGCCTACGTGACAGACCTCAGACTTCTCCAAGGTGGGAACGAGAAAGAAAGAGACCATGAAAGGTATTTAAGGAGGCCATTAAGCCACCTTCAGGATCTCTCTCACTCTGGCTTGGCCATTTTGAGCAACTGCATCTGCATCCTAAAAGCTGCCAGCAAGCAAGGCTGGAAACCATGGACGGAGAGGCATGATTTTGCTTTCTACCAACTAAGAAACCAGTGCCCAGTCATTCTACATCTATGACTGAGGAACCAGAACTTATGGACCTTGTAGGGTAAGATGCTTATTTAGGGATTCAACCAGTATAGGTTAGGAATGCGTTATATTTACCTTTGATTTCTAGTAACCACTCTGTATCAACTATCTTGCTTATGTAATCAATAAACTTACTTCTTATCTTTATGAAGAAGTGTCTGTGTCTAACATTGGAACACAAGTGAGCAACAAGTGTTCTCAAGCTCTTGCGAACCCAGAGATTAAAGAGTCTGTAAACGGGAAGGATCGGACCCTTGGGTGACAAAGGGGTTGTCCCTGCGGCAGGCTTGAATCTGCCAGAGAGAAAAACTGATTCAAGTGGGCTGTACAAGATGGAAACTGAGTCACTCAAACCCGGTAAAGTGAGGGTACGGACCTCCAACCCGTGGCATATAGTGGTGAGACAAACACTAACCCTTGAGCAAAGCAGTGGTCTCCTAAATGGAGCTCGATGTAGCTAGTCCAAGCATATCACACCCCACCTGGGGGATCGGTGTCACCATAAACAGATTACTGGGGGGTGGGGGGGATTACGATCTCTGGTGTGAGAAGTAACAGGATGAGGTAGGGAGAGCATTCTAATATCTTGATATTAGATATAAAAAGTATCTATTCTAATATTATCCTTCTTCCAAAGTGTCTTCAAACTGCGTGAAATGGAGACAAAGTAGGTCAGATGATCTTGTTTATTGGACCAACTTCTATTGGTGAGACTATGCAGAATTTCAGGCCACACAGGGCTCTTCTTCAGGCATATAACAATTATTCCATTTTCATTGGCAACTTTCAGTATCTTCCATTGCAATTTAGGGGGTGGGGGCGTGATTGCTATGTAGGTCACTGCTTTATAAAATGTATATCAGGATCACTTCATCCACCCCTGAAGCACAGCCATTATGGGGGGTGGGGAGGGGGACAGCAACCTGCACCACACAGGAGTAAACAGCACAGCAGCACTACACAAGGGTCTAGATCAGGATATGTGTTCCTCTGAGGCTTTACATGTGTCACCCAAGCAATGGATTAAGTAACAAATTGAGAGAACTAAATAGCTTTCCAAATGTTCCTGCAGGACTGGAAAATCCCTTCAACAAGGACATTCACATGCTGGGGATTATAGGTCTGACTTGTAAAACTTGGGTTTTTTTCTCTTGATGGTTGTCCTCCAGAAGGCTCTCTCCTTCATCCCAGTAAAATCTGTGTGCTGTTTTCTAATTTATCCCTTACCACATGAGGTGACCGGCACCTGAAGGCTGTGAATACACCTTCTAGCAGCTTGGCCCAAAGTGCTCCCATCCCCACTCGCCCCATTGACTAAATGTATATGCCACAGAGTTCTGCAATGCCGTTATTATCTACCGTTCTCTTTATATTATAGAGAGATGGAGTAAAAACAGATGTGACAGTGGCCTGCTGTGACCCGCGGGCCGCTAGCACGTCTGTTGAGGAGCTGCCAGATATTGCCCTGGACTGTGTTGGCGGCAAGCCCCGGCTGTGACCTCAGGTAACCTCCAAGGTCACAGCCCGGCCTAGGGCCCACCCGACCAGGCTACAGCAGGCTATCACGTTTGTTGTGGCCCACCATGATCTGGCCATGGCCGGCCGTCATTGACCACCACGGCTGCAGATCATGGGGCGGGGCCCATCGCTGGGAGCATAGAACAGGTGGGGCCGCCTGCCCACGTTTGCTTTGCTTCCAGGCTGTACCCGGGCCGAGCAGCCGGTGGAATGGCTCCCCAGCCGTGGTCACGTGTGTCTGGTGCCCTGACCAGACCCGGACTGTGTCACCTGGGATTTTCCACCCCAGGGCGGATTGTGTTTTTATCCATGCACTCAGAAGTGGCTTGGGTTAGCTTGTAGTCTCCATAGCTGCATGTTGGTCTCCAGGGTGATGGCAGCTGTAAATCTCTACCAGTTTGTACATACTAGGGGCCAAATCTGGATCTATGGAAATCAGTAACATAATCCTCATTGACGTATGTGATGGGGGAGTTCAGGAATAGGCCTATAAAGTGGCTTTTAAACGTCTGGGTAAGTAGTCAGGAGTGAGGCTTTTGAATACCTTGATAATTAAAATTGTTCTCCTTTTCCTCCTCTCCCACTCCTTGGACATGTCTCATTAGCGCACTGAAGTTCAGAGTTAGAGATTCCTAAGAGTCTAATGGGAGAAAGATAGTCTGCTCAGTCTGCCATTCCGCAGGAATGATTTTCCTAAAGCCAGATAAAGAATACTGAGATTTGCCAGGGCAGGGGACGAGTTAAACTGATAGTTTGGTTTTTTTTGCAAACCACACCTAATAATAAATCCTGGGGAAATCAGCAATATGTGAGTGTCATTAGCTACTTTAAAGTTAATTAAGAGGAACTTATAGTAAATAAATCTCCCAATATTTCAAAGGTCCACTTATAGTCTCCTCACACTGCTGCCCCCACTGGTTGGCACTGGCAGGCTGTAGTTAAAGAGATTACTTTAACATTCCACCTGCCTCCCTGGCTGCCAACCATTGGGGTCACCCAGAGGTAACAACAGGGCAGGAAGCCTCTGTGAGCAGCCCTGCCACAGCGGGGATTAACCGCCTCACTGGGCTGCTGCCCTCAACAATTTTCTGGTCAGTAACTTTTTGAAAGGAGAGCGTGTCTAGAACAGTGGGGAGGGGGCAGGCAGCAAGGTCTGAGGAAGAAGAGTTGGTGGCTGGATTCTTTCCAGGCTGGGGAAACTATCTGTCCAAGAAATCCTCCATGACAGAGATTAAATTTTCGTTTCTTTTTCCCCTCTTTTTCCCTCTTTTTTAAATACCCATGAATGGGTGGCTGTGCAGCATCCTGACATGCTGTGTAGTAAGAACAGTGTCTGTCTTGTTCACTCTGTTGCCTCCCAACACAGGAATTCCTTTCTCTGCAAGGATCATTGTGTCTAGATCTTAGCTCTTGATGAGACCACTTAAGTCAGTGCTTTACAGCCAAACTACTGCTGATTTCATAATAATTGGGACCAAACAAGTATCCTAGACCCATTCCAAAATTCTATGGCAGTGGTCCCCGACCTGTGGCTTGCAAGCATCATGTTGCCTACAACATCCTTTTGTGGTACTCAGGATTACTCGGTTTTCACTGAGTATCCTGGTACTCAATTTGTTTTGTCATGTACCAAGTAATCTAGGAATTGGCCCTGGTACTCGCTACTTGGCAACTCCTCAATCGAGGAATGTGGGGCAGAGGGCAGCAGGGAAAGGAAAGGGTGCAGCAAACTCACCGGAAAGCAGAGGTAGCTGGTGCGCTGCCCTGGCATGCTCGTAGAACAGCGGCTCCACTCCATAGTGGCATGCTGGCTTCCTCTGCTGGTTCCTATAACCACCCCCCCTTCCCTGCCCCTTTCCAGGGTGCAGCAAACTCACCTAAAAGCAGAGGGATCTGGCACGCCACTGTGGAGTGGAGCTGCTGTTCTAATGCTCTCTGGGAGCATGCTGGGAAATGTAGTCTAACATGCTTCCAGACAGCATTAGAACAGTGACTGCATCTGGTTCTCTGGGAGCAGCTGCTGGACTACATTTCCCAGCATGCTCCCAGAGAGAATTAGAACAGTGGCTCCATTCCACAGCAGCATGCTGACTTCCACTGCTTTCTGGTGAGTTTGCTGCTGCCCTCTGTCCCCCTTTGTGCCTCTCTTCCCACGCGCCTGAGTGCCAAGTATTTGCCTAGTTACCGAGGAGTGGACCAAACACTCGGGCCTGATCCTTGGAAACTTGGAAATACTCATATAATTTTTTTAAGTACTAGTAGGTTCATCCCTCAGTAAACAAATGCAAAATATTGAGTGGAAGTGAGCCCGAGCACCAGTAAGGAAAAGGTTCAAATACATCTGGTGTTCCTGGGAGAGAGGAGAAAATGGGCTGGGAGAATCCCAGAGCTTCTGCTGCAGGAAAAAGTAGTGTGTTTAACCATTGAGGCTACGGTTTCTTAAAGTTGCTATTTTTAAAAAAAGAAAGAAAACAACAACAACAATATTTCTATTTGTGCAACTTAACTTTCAAAAGTAAAATTGTGGTGCACCATAAATCTTGAACTTTGAAAATCTTGTGGCTTACAACCACAAAAAAGTTTGGGGCCACTGCTCTAGAGCAGTGGTTCTGAAACTTTTTTTGAACTGCTCCCCCCTTCCACTTGTCTGTCATAATTGAGGCCCATCTCCTTGTTGCCTCTCCCCCTTCCCACCTTCCTGTTGCTTCCCCTTTCTCTCCAACCTGTTCTTTCACCACCCCATTATTTTGGAGATTCCCCTAGCTCAGCGAGAGCGCGGAGCTCGGTGTTTGCCAGCTGGATCCTTCTCAACGCCCCCCCACCCCTGAGCACCTTTCCCACTCTCTAGTTTGAGACCATAGGCTCTAGAGTGCCTGACATCTGATACTAGTATGCATGAATGTTGCTGATGAATGGGTATAATTAGAACCTCAAGGAGCATCTCTGGTTCTGATGCCACTATGGTTGTCTGCATCCCTTGGTGGAGAGCCATGCTAAATATGATGTGTCAGGGTAGTGACACCAAATGGGTTATGTGGTATGAGTTCAAGAGTGCAGCAGCTAACAGCCCACAGACCTCTCCAAAAAGTTCTAGGGCACTTGGTCTTGGATCATTCCTACCTGTAAGGCTCCAAGTTGCCACACACTGAGTGATGCCACAAACTGGGAAAACTTCCAGGGGAAAAAAGCAGCTCTGTGGATGTGCTAGGAGCACTCATGCAATCTGAAGGAACGGTCTTCATCCAGGCAGCAGTCTGGGAAAGCATTCATTTATTTAAATATGCATTTGATTCATTCCCATTTTCGGCCTTGCTGAATGCATTCCTAACGCCGTTTAAAGTTGGAGACGTGTCTCCGCTTGCATACTAGGTCTTTTGTTAGCCACGGTTTCCAGTAAAATGACTCTGGTCCAACACTGCCTGCTCCGAAAGCTTGTGTTAACCATCCCATCCCCCCTCCCGGCATAGTACTGTAGTTCTGCTTCTCATATTCCTTTCATCCCAGGTGTCTTTCTCATACAACCCCAATGAAATGAGAACACCTCCCCCTTAAGCTTTACTGTTACATGTTGTGGCAAGACAGTACATGCAGGCCCACTGTCTTCTCTCTGAGCTACTTTGAAGTAGGGTTAATTAAAAAAAGAGAGTTGAACTGCTGTATCTTCTAGTTACTCCTTTGAAACAAATGGGTGTGAAACTTGGAACCAATTTGATGGAAATTCAGCACCTTCTTTGACCGCGAAGCCAAATGGAGCATGTTCAACATAGCTCCGAAGAAACAATACTCCCTTCAGACATCCATTTATTGCAGTTGCCTTTTCTGTTTCCATATATATGTGTGGGTATGTGTGTTTATACAGATATACATAGCTCCTCCAGTGACTTCAAAGACAACCTATCAAGGAAACTGGATGAAACTTGAGTGCTCTTGATGCTCTTTTTTGCCTTCACTTGAATGCCATGGTACGATTCCAGTGTTTTATTTGACTATGCCCCGCTTGTCTGCATTAAAGCTCTGCTATAGGACCAAAGGAGGCTATGGAAAGGGGCCTTAGGGTAAATGAGAATCCAACCCTGTGTTTATGATGAGGTGGGCTCCATCAGAGTTACCTTAAAACTTTATGCCAGAGGAGGCTGTGAAAGCCAATAGCATAATTAGCTTCAAATGGAAAATGAATACATTCTTAGAGAATAGAGCCATAAATGCCTACTAGTTGGGACTTAAACCCCTGGCTACCAGTACTTGCGAGTGGTCAGCGGGAGATGGGTCATACTTCCAGGACCTGTACATGTACTTCTCTTGAGCTACCAGAGCTGGCCACTGTTGTAGACAGGATGCTGGGCTAGATGGACCACTGGTCTGACCCAGTATGACACTTCTTATGTTCTTATGTTGCTTTGCAATAAATTTGTTGAGTGCAAGAGATATACGCTGAATGTCTTTCCTCCTCTTGTTGTCACTGGTTTGGGGATTGAATTACATACAGTTAGGTACCATGTCCATCTCTTGTGTTGTCTGTTGATCCATAATGAATTCTTGCATTAGGAATTATTTAGTAAGCATTAAACGTACTTATTATTATTATTATTATTATTATTAAACATTTATAAAGCGCCAGTAATAACCTGGCGCTGTACAGAACATATAATCAGCTGCGGTCCCTACCTGTGGCTTACAATCTAAAAGACAAGGAGGGGGAGACAAGGAGAGGGGACAGCGGGAGAGACATGGGAGAAGACAAACAAACATTCAGGCGGATGCGAAGTCTCAGGTGCGTGTACTTGGCTTGGTTACAAGGTGGTCGGTAGCAGCAGTCAGCAGAGGAGGGCTGACAGTAAGAGCAAGGGGAAAGACTAGAGGGCATTGGGAAAGGCAGCATGGAAAAGGTGGGTCTTGAGGAGGGATTTGAAGGAGCGGAGGGAGGAGGCGAGGCGGACGTCGGCAGGGAGGGAGTTCCAGGCATGCGGGGCAGCGAGGGAGAAGGGACGAAGGCGGTTGGGCGAGCAGGAGAAGCGAGGGAGAGCGAGGGAGGGGACAGCGGAAGAGCGGAGAGCGCGCGCAGGAGCGCGTAGGGCGATTAGGTCCGAGAGGTAAGGGGGAGCTTGGTCATGGAGCGATTTGAACGTGAAAACCAGGAGTTTGAACAGGATACGTTCAGGAAGGGGGAGCCAGTGAAGGGAGAGGAGGAGAGGCGTCACATGGTCGAAGCGACGGGCAGAGTGAATGACCTTGGCGGCAGAGTTTTGGATCGCCACAAGGGGGGACAGGTGGGAGCGAGGGAGGCCAGCAAGGAGGAGGTTGCAGTAGTCGAGGCGAGAGATAACCATGGCATGAACAAGGATTTTGGCCGAGGAGACAGATAGAAAGGGGCGAATGCGGGCAATGTTGAGGAGAGCGAATCGGCAGGATTTGGCCACAGAGTCAATGTAAGGTTTAAAGGAGAGGTGCGTGTCAAAAATGAAGCCCAAGCTGCGGGCACGGAGAACAGGACGGATGGTGACCCCATCAATGCAGACGGTCAGGTCAGAGGGAGAGGAGGGGGAGGGAGGAAAAATGAGGAGTTCAGTCTTGGCCATGTTCAGTTTGAGTTGGCGTCGGGACATCCAGGCGGAGATATCAGAGAGGCAGTCGACGAGGCGTGAGCGGACAGAGGAGGAGAGAGAGGGGGTAGAGAGATAGAGTTGGGTGTCATCAGCATAGAGATGGTATTGGAACCCGTGGGAGGCAATAATTTCACCAAGGGACCGGGTGTAGATAGAGAAGAGGAGAGGGCCAAGGACAGAACCTTGGGGAACCCCAACCGAGAGGGGAAGGGAGGGGGAGGTCGACTCGGGGAGGGAGACATTAAAGGAGCGGTCAGAGAGGTAGGAGGAGAACCAGTCAAAGACAGAGCCACGGAAGCCCAAAGAGTAAAGGGAGTCCAAGAGGAGCGAGTGGTCGACAGTGTCAAAGGCGGCAGAGAGGTCAAGGAGGACAAGAACGGAGTAGTGGCGCTTCGATTTAGCGACAAGTAGATCATTGGTGATCTTGGCCAGGGCAGTTTCAGTAGAGTGGAGGGGGCGGAAGCCGGACTGGAGAGGGTCGAGGGAGGAGTTGGCAGAGAGGAGGTTCAGGCAGCGGGAGTAGACGACACGTTCCAGGAGCTTCGAAGCAAAGGGAAGGAGGGAGACCGGCCGGTAACTAGAGGGATCGAAAGGGTCCAGGGTAGGCTTTTTGAGGATGGGGGAGACAGTGGCATGTTTGAAGGCAGAGGGGAAGGAGCCTGTGGAAAGGGAGAGATTGACAACATGCAGAAGGGGGGGAGCGACAGTGGGAGCAATAGAGGTCAGGAGGCGGGAGGGGATCGGGTCAAGGGGGCAGGTGGAGGGGTTGGATGAAGAGAGAAGAGCAGAGATTTCCTGGAGAGAGGCAGGAGGGAAGGATGCGAGGAGGGAGGGGGGCGGGGGAGGGGGCGGGAGGGGAGCGGGGGGCGGAGGGGGGCGGGAGGCAATATCCCGACGGATCTTGTCAATCTTGGAGGTGAAGAACGACGCAAGATCCCGAGCAGCAAGGGAAGAGGGCGGGGGAGGGCAGGGGGGTTTGAGAAGGGAGTCGAAAGTAGAGAAAAGGCGGCGAGGGTCGCGGGAGAAAGATTCGATCCTAGAGGCATAATAGCGCTGCCTAGCTAGGGAGATAGCCGAGGAGAGGGAGGAGAGGGAGAATTTGTAATGGAGGAAGTCAGGGAGGGAGCGGGATTTGCGCCAGAGGCGTTCGGCAGCCCGGGCGCAGGAGCGGAGGTAGCGGATGGCAGGGGTAAGCCAGGGGCGGGGGTCGAGGGGGCGGACGGGGCGAGCAGAGGGGGGGGCAAGAGAGTCAAGGGTCGAGGAGAGAGAAGCGTTGAGAGCAGAGACAGCAGAGTCAGGGGAGGAGGAGGCGAAAACGGGGGGGAGAAGGGGGGAAAGATGTGCGGCAAACTCCGAGGGAGTAAGGGCCTGCATATTGCGGAAGGGGCGCATAGAGGGGGAGGCGGAGGGGGGTCGGTGGGAAAGGCTGAAGGAGCCGAGGAAGTGATCAGAACTAGGGAAGGGGTCAAAGGAGAGGTCAGTTAGAGAACAGTTTCGAGTGAAGACGAGGTCGAGGGAATGGCCGTCAGTATGAGTGGGGGAGTCGGTCCAGAGTCGGAGATTAAAGGAGGAAGCGAGAGAGAGAAAGCGGGAAACAGAGGGGGCGGAGGGCGTGTCAACGTGAATGTTGAAATCACCAAGGATAAGAGTGGGGATATCATCGGAGAGGAAGAAGGTGAGCCAGGATTCAAAGTCCGGGAGGAAAGAGGAGAGGGAACCCGGGGGGCGGTAGATGACAGCAACCCGAAGGTGTAGAGGGGAGTATAAGCGCACAGAGTGGGCCTCAAAGGAAGGGAAGGAGGAGGAGGGGGGAGGGGAGAGGGTTTTGAATTGGCAGTGCTTAGCAAGGAGCAAGCCCACACCACCACCCAGGCCCTCAGGGCGGGGGCGGTGAGAGAACGACAGGCCCCCGGAGGATAGAGCAGCCGGGGTAACAGAGTTGGAGGGCGTGATCCAGGTTTCCGTAAGAGCCAGGAGTTGAAAGGGGCGAGAGAGGAAGAGATCGTGGATGAAGGGAGCTTTAGCCACGGACGAGCGGCAGTTCCAGAGGGAGCAGGAAAAAGGCAATTGGTGTTTGGGAAGGCAGGGGATGCGGATGAGGTTGGGGGATGGGGAACGGCCGGGTTTGGGCCTAGGGGGAATGGGTAAGGGGGGATGAGGGTGGGGAGGGGGGATGGGCGTGGGTGAGGATAAGGGGTAGGTTGGCTGGAGAAAGGCTGCTGGTGAAGGGAGAGGGAGAAGGAGGGGGTGCGTGAGAGAGGCTAGAAGGAGGGAGGTGATAGAGGGCGCGGAGGCAAGGGAGGTATAGGGAGGCATCATAGGTGTTACCTGTTCAGGTATCGGGGGGAAGCCAGGCCTGCAGGAGCCGCGTGCGCGCGGGTGCTGTCAGGGGGGTGGCCCCTCGCTGTCCTCGCTCCGGCCTCACAACGGCCACAAAACGGCCGCTGCCCTTTTGTCGCCGCCCAAGGGCTGCCGCCCGCTGGGGGCGGGCGGGCAGCTTTGGCCTGGGGCTTGGGCTGGGCCCTCCCAGGGGGTGGAGCCTCGCTCACCTGCAGGGGATGAGCCCTGCTGTTGCTATGGCGGCGTGCTGGGGGCTTCTGGCTGGCTGGGGGTGGAGCCCTGCCGCAATGGCTTCTGGGGGCTTCAGGGGGCGGGCGGGGCTTCTGGGGGCGGGCGGGCAGCTTTGGCCTGGGGCCTGGGCTGGGCCCTCCCAGGGGGTGGAGCCTCACTCACCTGCAGGGGATGAGCCCTGCTGTTGCTATGGCGGCGTGCTGGGGGCTTCTGGCTGGCTGGGGGTGGTACTTAATTTTTTAACTTTTTCCCAGTGTATATCAATTAGGTTTGCAGCATTCATCAAGTAGGTAATGCAAGTGGCTGAGAGACTGAAGCGCATAGTCATTTAGGGTCTGTATTGCAAAAGATTTTTGGCATGATTGAGTTGCTTAGAAGCAACAAACAGCTTAGCTAAGGTTCCAAAGCCCTTCCTGTTTCAAACCCAGTTTACCACTCCTTTAGGCAGGAATAATCTGTTTAGAGGGAGCATCTGGTCCTGAGACTATCCTGGGTTTTTCATGTTTAAATTCTGAATCATAGCTTTGCATTAAGGGTGTTGTGCATTGTAGGAATTTGTGTGTGGTCAGAGCTTGGCTTGTGAACTCTAGCAGCCTCACGGTATCTCTGGCCTTTTCTTTCCTGTTTTTCGTGCAGCCCCCGTTCTTTCCCAGCTCACATGTTTTAGTGTGTAAAGCTAATAAATGGACAGCTCCCTGCGTAGATTCATGTACGTGCAGGCAAGCCCCACTCAGCCTTGACTCACAGGATTAGCACGGCAAACCAAATACACAGACAGGCACCATGCTCCGCCAATTCCCGCTTCCTAGTATGCTGCCTCCTGCCGTGACTTACAGCTGTGGCGAACCATGGGAGGAAGAAGCCGTATGAGCTGTTAATTTCTTCCAGGGTGTTATGACAGTACTTGCTCAGGTGCGGCGCGCAGCCAGTTCTAGCTAGGCAGCTGCCCAGCACTTTAAGCTGTTCAAAGCATTTGGCACATGGTCTTCAGAGTTCATGAACTGCAGCTATGGAGACGCATTCCGAGAACTTCATGGTGCATGTTCTCACACGCCAGGCCTTCATGACTGCTGCTGAGCAGAACCTGTGAGCTATCCATCCAGCAGATCGAAACAGCCTCCTGCTGTTTGATCAAGGAGATTACTAGGCACAGAGATGGGCACTTAGGCTGTTTTTAGACGTATGCGGCAGCGCCCGTGCTTGTTTTCCAAGAGCCGGCAGCCCGATTTACATGTGACGCCGCCGCCGAATCCATTTCCGGCAACGTATGACCAGCCTCGATCGCCGACCCAGTCAGTTCGCAGCCGGAAATGGATGCGCATCGCCCGCGCATGCGCGTATTCGGTGGCGGCGTCACATGTAAATCGGGCTTCTGGCTCTTTTGGAAAAGAGCTGAGGGAACAGGAGGGGGGTCTCTGGGGGGAGGGGGCTGAGGCAGCGGCGCACGTCTAAAAACGGCCTTAGTTTAATAGTCTTCTAAAAAAAAATTAGATTTTTTTTTTTCTATTTTAATAGAAAAAACGTTCAGTAAATCCTTCAGAAATGTTTCCATTGTGTTTTCATAAGGCTCATCCAGCCCCCATCCCTGTGCTATTTTCAGCCATTTCCTTTCCCTCTGCTTTCCCTACTGAGATTTGCAGGTGATCCAGGTCTGGGAATGGCAATAGGAAGTGCAGAGGAGCAGGCGTGCTGCCTGCTATTATGACCCTCATCCTCAAGTGCAAGTGCTTCCAGCCCCCTGAGCGACTTATTGATATGCCATACCGCCATTCTCCACAGGGCCTCTTCCCTTCACCCACTCTGCATCACTCCTTCCCCCTCTTCCCTGCACCCACTCTTCCCACCCCCTCCCCTTCCTCATCCCACAAATCAGCTTATCGCTATCCCATTCTACACCCCCACCCATTGTATGAAAATCTGTACAGACGGGGCGTAGCTAGGTTGGAATGGGCCCAGGGACAAGAAATGGACTTTGGGCACCCCCCCTGCCCATCACCATAGACTCCCCTGTCCCTCTCCCTCCCCTCTTTCCTCACCTCAATGTCCTTATTGCATAAAACTGTCAACAAACGTACTTATTAAATTAAAACATGTACTCAGCTACTGCAATGGCCTCTTCCTTGCTTTTAGCTACGGAAACACAGAAATAGTAACATATGGCCTCCCCCTGAGCCCCTCCTGATTTCTCAGCCCCCTCCCCCCAGAGAACCCCCTCCTGTTCCCCCAGCTCCGTCCCCCCACAGACCCTCCCTCCTGTTCCCTCCCCCGAGTCCCCTCCTGCTCCCTCCTCCCACAGAGCCCCCCTCCTGCTCGTTCAGCCCCCTCTCACCACACAGCCCCCTCCCCCCACAGACAGGGCCAGATTTAGGAATGTTTCACCCCAAGGCCCTTCTCAGGCTGCTGCCCCCCCACAAGCAAAGCCCCACCCCCCACTGTGCAAAACAGACAAGCAGGTGTACAAAATATGCAAGATATACAGAGCTGAACAGACACAGCATAAGCCAACGCACCAGGCGAACATTCCAGGACCTTCAGTATGACCTTCAGAAATTGATTTCAAAACTTATGAGATCAGAGATGGGGATGGGGCAACTACAAGGATGTACCAGAATCCAAGAAGTCTGTCTCCACCAAGTTTAGGAGCTTGGGGTTTCTGCTCTAGCAGTGCAAACACCTGTGACCTTCTTCACCTGCTCATGCCCCTCCTCTCAAACACCCTGGCCTGGAAGAAGATCAGTGGGGAACTAGCCCTCATACTCCACACTAGGGTTGCCACCTTTTGCCATTTGACCCCAAGACTCCTATAGGCCAAATGCGAGTCTCAGGATCAGATTGCAAAAGATGGCAACTAGGGTTGTCACTTACGCAAATATTTAAGGAATGCTTATGAAAAATACATGTTGCAGGGCCTGCATTGATGACTAAGGTGCAAATGCAGGTCCTACAACATGTATTTTTCATAAGTGTTCCTTACACATTTGCATAGGTGACAACCCTACTCCCACCCCCTTGCAAATTGCCTATAACATCCCTCCCCCAGGTTCTCTTGTTTTCTACTCCCCACCCCGAAGAGCAGTACGATTCCTCCCCCCAAATCGCAGCATTTGAGGACATGCATGAATAGAATGCCACAAACAAATCTCTAACCCCAAGGATGCCTCAATGTTCAAAAATCATGAGCTGGGCCCTAAAAATCATGAAACATAAATAAAAAGAACCCAAATGTTTCTAGGCTTGGTACTCTCCCATTTGTGAGAATGGGAGAAGCCACTTGAAGAAGAACAGAAGGTTGCTGCCTTGTAAACAAGGTTCTTCGAGATGACTCTAAACATTCTCACAAATGCCCACCCTTTGGAAGGAACTGTTGGGTATCTATGAGTGGGAAGGAGGTGCTTTATATACTTCGGGGGGGCTTGAGACTGTCACGGGGTGATTTTTCAAACTAGTGAGCTTGATATATGCGGGTAGAGAAGGGCGCACAAGCACAAACCCATTTGTGAGAATGTTCGGAGCCATCTCGCTGAACCTTCTTTACAAGGCAACAACCTTCTGCTGCGAGGCACAGCGACCCGGCAGGATTTTTTTTGTTTTGTTTTTTTTAAAAAGCTTCGGAGCAGCCTGCAAGGAGTCAGGGAGGGAGCGTGCAGTGGAAAAATGGCTTTGGCTTCGCACAGTAAGTGTAGGGGGGGCTTCCCAGGCTGTGGGGAGAACGTCAGTCGGCGGGGGGGGGGGGGTGGGGGCAGCCGAGCCGAGCCGCAACTTTGAGTTGTTTTGTTTTGGTTTGGTTTAAATGGGACAGGCGGCCGCGCAGCGCCACAGTGGGCTTAGCTGCCATAGGGATGGGCCCCCAGCACGGTGGGCCCCGGGACAAATGTCCTGCCTGTCCCTATGGTAGCTACGCCCTTATGTACAGTAAAGTATTTTATTTACAGTAAAGGATTTAAGGATTTCATTTACAGCAGAGAATTTATAATTAACATTACAGTTTACAGAATTAAAGGATTGTATTCACAGTAAACAATATATTTTGTATTGACTCTATACCATAAAATTGACTGTACTTGCAAGAAAATACTTACCGGTATTACAATACTTTTATAGGAAACGTTTATATTCTTATTCCTTTATACAACCCTCCCTAGGCAGCAAAAGGCATACAAGGCACTCAGCCCAGCTGCAAAAACATGGTACTAGTTGTTGCCACATATAGACGAGACTGTCGAGGTGCTATTTTTCTAACACCTAGGCAACAACCCACAAGTGTTGGTGCCCGGACAAGCAACAATTGTGGGCTCCCAGTGCTGTGTGGTACCCAGCAGAGGCCTAAAGCTCTTCCCAACAACACATACACTGACTAATATTAAAGACCTGGTGGACTTGGAGTTCAGTTGCTGCAGAGAGACTGGACATCAAAGTCTCAGGACTGCAAACCAGGACAAGCTGGGACAGCGCATTTGCATTTGACACACACTGGCCTTTTAAAGTATTTTACAGTTAAATAAAATACAATAAAAACAAAACAAAAAAATCAACACAAAAAATGAATTTAAAAACCCAGTAATCTTGACATAAGGTTATCCCCCAGCCCCGTGGGTCCGCGAGCTTGCCATGGTGCCAAACTGTGGAGTACTGTATATGGAAGACAGTGTCTAGGTTCATCATTTTGAAACCCAGGAGATTAAAAAAAAATTGGTCACTCTGAATTTCTGTGAATCACTTAGGAAGTTTAAAAGGAGTGGGAGGGGGGATTCAAGGGGACCAGATAGAAGTTCTTAAGTGATTCAAAGAAATTCAGAGGGACCAATATCTTTATCCACTGTGTTTGAAAATTCATTATATTCATAAAACTACTTCACTGATTTTGAAACCCAGTGGATAAACCTGAGCACTGTCTCCCATACACAGTACTAGGCTAGAAGAGAGTGGGGAGGCCAGGTGTCCAGGCTGGCTCCCCCTGGCCAGTGCCTGGTTGTCCGTGTGGCAGGCAGAGAGGGGAGGCATAAGGCAGGGCATGCCAGTCAAGATACCCTTGCCCACCCCTTCCCATTCCCATCACATCATTCCTGCCAGGGGAGGCCAGGTGTCCAAGCTGGCTCCCCCTAGCCAGGGCCTGGTTTCCCAGGAAAGGGAAAGAGGGGGAGGGCACAGGGACTGTAAGAAGGCAGACAGGCGGGCTGTCTGGCCCTTTAAGAGGAGGCTTGCTCTGGAATAGTAAGAGGTTGGTGGGGCCAGGTGTGTGGAGAAGAGGAGAACACACCTGAAGGGACATGAGTGTTGGGTGGGTGGGGCCACTGAGGTCCTTCAGGGAGAGTACACCTGAAGGACATGAATGATGGGTGGTGGCATGGCAGGTATGGGCCAACATCTGTCTAACACCTAATAAACGAGCAGGTGGACATGCACCTGGTATGGGCTAATATGGGCTATCATCTTGTTTGTTTTTACCCAGTGTTTCTCAAACTAGGGGGCTGCTGGCCAGTTGGTCAGCTAATTGCTCTGATTTTCATTGGTGACTGCCACACAGGCTTTCCAGCTGGGCGTTGGGCATCTACCACCACTATCTCAAAGGAGTCACCTGAGCCCTTTCTCATGCTTTTTAAGTCGCTATTGTTTAGAAGTCCGTGTTGCCATAAATGAAGCAGTGTGAGAGAGCCAGCATCACAGAGTCAACCAATGAGACTTGTTGAATTGTTTGGCTTAGGAACAGACTGTAATGGTTTTAGAATCAAAACAGAATCAACTTAACTTTCAAAAATGTTTCTTGCCGCAGATCATCTTGTGGGGTCGAACCGAGAAGTGCCTGAAGGAGACCACAGAGGAGATCCAGATGATGGGGACCGAGTGCCATTACTTCATCTGCGATGTGGGGAACCGAGAGGAGGTCTACCAGCAGGCCAAAGCTGTCCGGGAAAAGGTTGGTCCTTATGGGGCCTATAACTGTGAGCAGAGCTTAGGAAATCTGCTTGTCAGTGAGCAAGGGGGAAACTTTCTCAGTCAAACCTGGAACTAATCAATCAATATACTTTCATTTTTAAAAACCCTCACCACCACTCGTCTGGTGAAGAGCAGCCTTAATCTGGCATGAGCTGACCTAGAAGTGCAGTGGCTAGTGGGGTCATCCATCCCCCTGCCTATTCCAGCATTGGAGTGTAGATAGAAAAAGGAAAGCATCCTACAGAGTGCGGTGCCGCTGTGTTTGTCCCAAATGCATACGCAATGGAGACCGAGTAGTTCAAATGAGATTTTTTTATTGGGCCAACTTCTGTTGGTAAGAGTACGCAAGCTTTCGGAACACACAGGTACCCTGTGTGTTCCGGCATCCGAAAGCCATAACTCAGCAGTGCAGAGGGTCTTTATTTTATTTATTTATTTCAATTCTTACCCCACCCTTCCCAAATGGCTCAGGGCAGTTTACAAAACAAATAAAAACAACTTCTAAGTCCGCTTTTAGACGTGTGCGGCACACACGCGGCGTGAAATCACGCCACGTGTAAAAATCAAGGTATTTAGTTAATGGTTTTCAAAGAATGCGCAACCGACTATAACGTGTGAGACGTTGTGTCTAAAGCCCGCCCGCCTGTAGGATTTTTACATGCGGCGGGATTTCACGTGTGTGCGCCACACACATCTAAAAGCGGCCTATGGATTCGTGTATGTAGCTCCCAGAACTGTGAGCTCCTTCAATGCATTAAGGATGATTCATTTATAAATCCATGGTTTAGAAATATGGGAAATTACTTATCCAAACTGGGATTGTCAACAACTTACTTCGCGCATAAGTCTCCGTATGCACTCCGTGCTGAGGTTCTCCAGAGGGCTAGAGACATTGACAGGCAGTCAGAGTTGGGAAAGATTCGTAACTCCCCTCATATGGCCACCTATCTGTCATGGGTTCCGAATTTGGGGAAAACGGCAGACTACTTAGAGGCCAAAATTTTGCCAAGAGGCAAATATTTGATTCTTTGTGCCAGATTTAATGCTTTCCCCTCAAGTTTGCTGGAAGGGCGTATGAAGGGGATTCCATTTTTGGACCGGCTGTGCCCTTTTGATAACCAGACAGTAGAGACTCTAGAGCATATTATGCTGCACTTTCTATAACAAGCCAAGTGAAAAAAAATTGGGCTTACTGTTTGACGAATTCCCGGGCAGAGCTGAATCTTTCTACTTGGGTCTCGCTTTAAATAGTCCCATCCTGCAGATCTCTATGGACATTGCCCAATTCTTGGTACAGGCTGCTTGCATACATAAACGATTTCTTGAGTTCAAACTCCCATATGTTCCTGAGTCATGATATTGGATTGGTTTTGTTAACAAGGCTGCCTTAAAATTTCTTACTGAAATTTCATTTATTTATTTGAGTGTGTGTACAGAGGAGTTACTCCATCTCTGTTGGGTATATTTTGATTTGTGTATAGTCCAGCATTTTTTATACTGGAGCCTTCTAATACTTGTATTATTTAATACTTATATTATTATATCTTTGTTTGAGTTTTATTGTGCACTATTGTTTATTGCTTTTTGACTATGACTGACGGTCACGCCTAATAAATTTGATTTGATATAAAACAGTGTAAAAAACCTCAACCCCCAACCTTTCCTGTCACCAACCAGCCCCTCACACCCCTACCCCAAATCTACCTACCAACCCCACCCCCCATTCCCTATCCCTGCCAGCCAAAGCACTCACTGTGACATGTTTATCGACTATTTCGTGGATAAAATCACTCGCATTCACCATGACTTCAGTGCTGGGCTTGAAGCAGTAGGAGAACCAGAGGTAATAGATGCCCTGTCTTGTCCAGTTTTGTGGAATCAATATCAGTGGGTGTTGACCGCTGATGTGGGGGATGTTCTTGGGGCAGTTCGAGCCACATCTTGTGAATTAGATCCCTGCCTGTCCTGGCTGGTCAAGGCCAGCTGGGAGACGTTGGGACCGTTGCTGACTGAGGTGGTCAACGCCTCCCTTCAGTCTAGACTTCTAGACTCAAGGTGATGAAAGCATGAATGACAGTGGCCAGATCCAAATCGGAAAGAAAAGGCCGCAGCGTACTCACCTTTGTGGTCTGAAAGCTTGTATACTCTTACCAACAGAAGTTGGTCCAAAGAAAGTTACCGTACAAACTACTTGGACTCCATAAAGCAGGAATGGGGAACATCCTCCTTCCCTCCCCGCAGAGGGTTGAATCCCCACTCTGATAGGGCTCTGTGCCACAACATTTTGTGGAAGGTGAAGGGGGTCGTGTCTCCAATGGAGAGGTTCACATGTCCTACATAAGGGGTGTAACCGCTGGCCTAGATGCACTCTCTGGCCATCTGAAGGGGGCTGGGCTGGGCTGAGTGGGATGTGGGGAACCTCTGAGGGGTGTTTGGCAGCTTCCCATGGGTCTCCCCACCCCTGCCATATAGGGCATGCTCTTCCAGACATCAAATGCTTATCTCAAGACGGGCCAGAGCCTTGATTTTGCTAAGCTTTATGGTTGTGAATACAAAGCAAATGTGTTTGACTTTGAGGTGACTTCTTTCACCTGTACGCCTGTCTGTTTCTGGTCAAAGCTGCTGCCGTTTTCTCCATTTCCCCTTTCTCTGGCAAACAGCAGCTTGCTGTATTAGTAACAAGAGGTACTCATTGTAAGCAATCCAATTGGCTTCCTGCTTGTTTTGCAGGTGGGTGATATCACCATCCTAGTGAACAATGCAGCCGTGGTTCATGGTAAGAGCCTGATGGACAGTGATGATGACGCACTGCTGAAATCGCAGCATATAAACACCCTGGGACAGTTCTGGGTAAGAAAAACCTCCTGTAGCCAGCACATTCAGACTTGGAAATGCTGGTGGTAAATTGCAGCCAAGGAAATGCTTGGCTGCCGCAAGACCTTTCTAAGAGATGCTTGGTAAGATCAGCCTGACATGAAAACGAGCCAGGAAAAACAATGGGAAGGGCAAAGGCCAGAGGAGAGAGGTCTGAGAAAAAAATTGAATTTGACAGACTCCTTCAAACTGATTGGAGCTCCTCCTTCTAAAATGTCATATTAAAGGCTACCAGTAATTATACAGTATTTGATGCTCTTTTACACCCACCCCATGACTTACTGGGAAAAGCTTTATTCTTTTTCCCTTGAGAAATTCTGGAGATTCCTTCAGAGAGTGTGGGGAACACGGGAGAAGCATGCCTGCTTTGTTCAAAAAACAGTCTGCTTTATGACTTTGCATTTTTATAGCACTTTCAGTGTTCAAAGTGCTTTACAGCCCTTGTCTAGTTCACCCCCACAACAACTCTGTGAAGTAGGTCATTGTTATTCCCATTTTACAGAGGTTTTCCCAGGGAGCCTTGATTCCCTGCGGCCTGAGACTGCATCATGCAGTTTGAATGAAGCCTCTTTGACTATACCAGTGTAGCTGACAGCAAAATCAGGACCTGGGTCACAAGGAAGCTCAGGACACAACACATTCTGTCTTTTGTTGCATCTCTGATTGACAGAAGGATTTTTCACTCCTCTGTTTTGCAGACTACTAAGGCCTTCCTACCACGGATGCTGGAGCTGCAGAACGGACATATTGTTTGTTTGAACTCTGTCTTGGCTTTATCAGCCATCCCTGGGGCTATTGACTACTGCACCTCCAAAGCCTGCTCCTTTGCCTTTATGGAGAGCCTGACCTTGGGACTGCTCGACTGTCCTGGCGTGAATGCCACCACTGTCCTGCCATTCCACACTAGCACAGAGATGTTTCAGGGTATGAGAGTCAGGTAAGTCCAGGGGTGCTGGAGAAATGCAGCTCAATGGATGTTTTTGGATGGCCACTCCTGGGTCTGCTATGGCTGCGGTGGGTTTACACGAAGGTGGCCGCCAGTCTATCCATGCAATGCCCCCTCCTCCAAACCATAGAGGTGTGGGTGAATCACCAGCCACTCTAGGCTGCTGCCCGCACCTCTATAGCTGTTACCAGGGCAACCCCCAGCCAGAAGCAGAGCTGCAGCAGCCCATCTGCGAGTAGACGGACAGCTGCTCCACCCCTGGCTGGTGCTCTGGGTTTAATTTTTGACCCCGCTTTTACCGCCAAAGGTGGCTCAGGGCAGCTTACAATATTAAAATATAAAATACACATATAAAACAACAAAAAATACAAAAACAGAATGGGTGTCTCACTCTGATTGCGGTGCTTCGGGATGTTCTGGAGCACTTCAAGCGGAGCTGGCCTGGAGTAGGCGGCGCCTGCTTTGCTGTTGCTCCTGCTCCGCCTCACGCAGGGCGGCCCGCCATTACACGGATGGGCCACCCGGGGCAGGGCGGGGCAGAGCAGGTGTCCGTCTAAAGGCACCCATTGAAATGAATCATCAGAGCACACTCCGCCTACTCAGTCACTGGTTTTGTAAGGTGAATGTGATGCATGAAGTGGCTGGGTATGAGCAAAGGATCATTCCAGGCCTCCTGAAACCTGGTTGTACAGTCACACACCCCTCTTCCACACAAGTGTGTGACTTCCTTTGCTATAAGAGGCTGTCATTGTTCCACAGAGGTACATCTGTAGGGTGACTTTGCACTAAGGTGGCCAGATATGCAAATTTTAGAGGACACTTATGAGAAATACAGGTTGCAGGGCTGCATTAGAGCAACCTGTGTTTCTCCTAAGTGTCCTCTAAAATTTGCCTCTCTGGCCACCCTACTTTGCACCGTGGTGTTAGGAGCCAAGGGTGGACATCAGAGCTTCACTGGAGTGAGTTGCACCACTGTCATTGACTACGGTAAGAACAGAATTAGGTCCCCATTGGTTGTTTTCAGATGGACGCAGGCTGCCCACTCCAAGGCTGCTCTGGGGGTGCACCCCTATGTTTGCCTGCTCCAAACCCCGCCTTGATCTGGATCAGACAGACCTGGCAGGTTCTCCAACCTGTGGTCTGCCCATGCGGCACCCACACACACTCACCATAGAGTTGAGGGCCGATCTGGCAGGGTGCCTTTAGATGGATGGGCCACCCGGGGGTGAAGTGGGATGGCGCGGCCAGCACCAGGGCAGCCCATCTGTCTAAAAATGCCTATTGTCTGCTTCTGTGAAAGTGGAACAGGCTCTCGTACTAATGACGAAACAACTTACTACCACTGGATCTGCTACTGTTCCTGAGAGTCACTAAAAGAGTGCCTTTGCCTTGGCAAATGGTGCAGTGCGATGTCACCATTGGCATCTGAGAAAACCACATTCCTGGTATTAAGGGCAGTGAGGAGAATCTGTCGATTGGTGAAAACAGACATGATGCTAACTCCACTTTAACATTTCTTAGGCATGTTGCACGGCTGCATAGGGCGCCGATACAGCCCTGCAACATGCCTAAGAAATTTTTAAGTGGAATTAGTGTCATGTCTGTTTTCACCAATCGACAGATGCTCTTCACTGCCCTTAATACCAAGAATGTGGTTTTCCTTTGTCTTTCACCTGCCAATAATCATTTGAACCTCTACAGAGGGCTAGAGAAGGGCTCAGGAGGGAGATCAGGTACTGAAAAGGTATGATTGCAGATTTAAGACAGACATTGGTTGTTCTCTGGGGACTGTTAACTAACTTAACCTATCTAACTAAACTAGACCAATGGTCCATCTTAGCCCAGTATTGTCACAGCCTGACATGGCAGCAGGGGTTTCACATTCAGGTCCAGACATGGCTCTTCCAGGGTCTCTGGTGGGGGCTGTCCCAGCATGCTACCTGGGGTTCCTCCAGTCCCCCAGTGGGGGCCTCCCCTGGGTGTGCTGCCAGGGATCCTGGGGTGGAGATGCTGGGGATTGAACCTGGGACCTTATATATGCAAGGCATGCACTCTTACCACTTGAGCTATGCCTCCCCTTGTTTGATAAGTGTCCTGAACAGGATTCTTACAGGATGCAGCATGTGCTACCCTTTACCTCAGTGCCAGACCAGCTTTGCTGGATGGGGATGAGGGTATTAGGACCAGGTCCCCATCTTCTCCTTGCCAGCCTTGGGGACTGAAGGCCAGTGACAACAACTGACTCCCTGTCCGTGAGTTCAGAATGCACAAGGGCTGTTCTTCACACTGATCACTAGTAAGTTTGTATCCTGATTTCTGCTTTCAGGTTCCCCAACCTTTTTCCTCCTCTAAAGCCAGAGACTGTGGCCAGGAGAACAGTGGAAGCCGTTCAGGTGAACCAAGCCTTCCTCCTCCTCCCTTGGACAATGCACGTACTTGTTATCTTGAAAAGGTAACTATTCCACTTATGGCCTGCGACTCTCTGCTCTCTTTGAGTATGGACAGGAGATAGTCCTGTTTTCTATCCACTAAAACAAAGTTTCTCAATGAGGCAACTGTAGGACTTACTAAATGCCCAAGACCAACTGTGTAATACTTTCCATTTATCTTTGTTGAATTCTGTCCCATAGCTTTCACTCCAATTCATCATAATCATTTTGAATTCTAATCCTATTCATAACAAAGTGTTTGGAGGAAAATTAGCTATACTCTCTTGGACCCACCCTGGCATAAAATAGTTTTATTTAGAAACAGCTATGTCTATCTGACCAAGGGAAATAAGCATTTGCTTTTGACAACAGAATTTAAAGGTGGGGTTTTATTACAGGTTACAGTAACAGACTGTTATTCTCCCAGGCCCTGCTTAATACACTTCTGTATTAGGCTTAATACACTCCCAGGCCCTGCTTCTCTGCAGCCAGAGAACCTATCATTTTCTCCTTGATAGCCCCACCGCACTAGGTTGTGAACAACCTCAGATCCTGCTGAAGACACTGGAAGCTGAGGGCACTCAGCACTTTAATACTTTTAACGGAAACGTGTTGACATACCTGTATGCCCCACATCCCTCAAGTATGTGTGTGCGTGCATGCCTGCGTGTTTACACACGTCCTCTTATTACAATGGGATGAAAGGTTTGCCTGGTCTATTTATTTTCTTTCCCTCTGCTTCCCCTGCAGTATCCTCCCTCAGTCTGCACTTGAAGAAATCCACAAGTTCTCTGGTAGCTACACTTGTATGAACACTTTCAAAGGGCGAACATAGACCTTGGCAACACTCAGACTCAGAGGTGAAGCCAACACAAGCAGCAAAATCCTGACATGATTGTGAATCGACGCTCTTGACTTTTAGCCTGCCCTGCTCATGTGACTTGTGCCAATACCTTGCAGGTCATAGCCATATTAGCAACACAACCTCTGCACAGGACTAAACGGCTATTCTTATTGGTTGGAGTTTGGGAAGGAAATACAAAGCATTTGAAATGTCTGTAAAATGTCTAGTTCTCTAGAGTTTGACTCTTTAATCTGCTCATAGTTTTAAGGTTTAGCTGTTGTTTTAAAAGTATCCACAGGCTTATCCAAGCTGGGCAGATCCCACCTGCTCACAGATTGCTGAAGAGCAGTTGCTATTGATTTCAAGTCAGCTTTGGAGATGGGAATTAAAATGAACTGGCTTTTAAGGTTTATTGGCCTTGAATGGTGACTAAACCCTGAGCTTTCTTTTCCCCATTGCATTGGGAAGCCATGTCTTACTATCAGCCAATTCCTTTGCATCCCAGAGAAGGGGATCCAGCTACATAAGGGTCATTCAAGAAGGACAATACCAGCCTTAGCAAAGCTTTATTACTGCAGGTCAGAAAGCTGAAGCAAGAACATCCAAAAGAGGAGATAAACATATTTCATGGGATGAACGGTCCAGCCAACAGAAGATCTCCTTGGTCACTAAAATCGTATATGGAATGGCATTGCTTGTCTGAATATATTTTTTCACTGATGGTAAAATATTATTTCTTTTTAACAAAGATCCCTAAACTTTCACTCATTTAGCTGGTTTGGGATTGGAAATTAACTGTAGGGCCACATGAGTGAATCTTACACTGAGGCATTCCATTGGTTGGCCTGCAAAAGCGTAAGTGTGATGATAAAAAAAAAATGGGAAGAAACAGTCATGAAATGTGAGAGTCAGAGAACCAGTCCAATGCACATTGAAGTCAGCAGGAGTCTCTCTCTTGGCTTAAAGGAGGTAGATCAGGCCTTTTATAAGCCCAAAATGGGTGAAAAAATGAGGCAAAATGTCTTCGTGGCTGAACCATCAGGGGCTGGCTAGACATTAATTTGTATTTTTTTCCTACAGTACAGTCCTCTTTAACAACTCAATAAACTGCAACAACAGATTCCCCTGGCATATGTAATCCGGAGCACGGGGTACACTGACCTCATGTATTAACATAATGGAACACGCACACCATTATTCAGTGCTAACAGCAGTAGAGATTGGCAGGAGGGATATGGGAGCGTTACAGCTAAATGCTTAAGGATAGTCCCATGGTTACAGGACAGGAGTGAGAGTGGGGATGCCTAGGCTGTGTGCCAACTTCTGCCACAAGCATGCTGCCCGGCTCTGGGCAAGTCGCTTAATCTTTGTGCTTCAGTTTCCCCGGCCTGCCAAGTGAGGAGGCTAACATTTCCCTATCTTGCAGGGCTGGCAAGGAGCTAAATTCCTTAATGTTTTTCAGTTGCTTTGCAGCCTTGAGATGGATGGCGCTATAGTAGCTATTCCCCTATAAATGGAAACATTCAGGGAGAAGAGAAAGCAGCCACAATTTAAAGCGTATCAGGGTTTTTTTAGGAGAGATCTGTTTTCCACCAGAAAAAGTTTAAGAAGGCACTTTTGGTTCTGTTGTATAAAGAGGAGATCCAATGGCTAGTAACTGGTCCTATCTTAAAAGCAGAAGTCAAGAAGCCCAGTTAAAGTATGGCCCTTTTCACACAGACACGCTAACACTGATAAAATGGGTGTTACATTTTATTATACATGTTGCAGGGCTGCAGGTGTGTTCTCTGTGTGCCTTGCAACATGTATAATAAAATGTAACACCCATTTTATCAGTGTTAGCATGTCTGTGTGAAAAGGGCCTATATGAGCCTAATTCCCATCAGTGGGTGGATGGGACCTATTATGACTAATCAGATATCAGTTCTAAAAAAAACAACAAACCACTCATGCAGACTCTTCTGCCTGCATGGAGTCCCCCTGAAGTTGATCAGTGGACGAATATGTGGATGAAAACCTTCCTCAAGATGATTTGTTAAATGATGATGGTACCCAAATGGCCTACCTAGAGGAGAGAGTACTTCCCTCCTGAATTTGAGATCTACGTGCGTTGGCACAGGAACAATCTGTTAATATTTCTATTATTTCCCTAGATGGCGAGGTTGCAGTCTAACACCACCCCAATAGACCATCAGATCTAGGATGCCAAATTTATTAAGAGTCCCTCATAGCTCCAAGAGAGCTTTTCCAGGGATCTGCCAGGAATATGAAGGACCTGTCTGTATCAAGAACAATCTGGGGTAACGGATGGCCTTATTCCCCCAACCCTCACCCTTTATGCACACTAATCCTCTGCATTTTCTCATTATCTATGATCAGGCAAAGCCAGAATCCCAGCTGCAAGAGCAAGCAGAATTGGTGAAAGGGCGCACTCCCGCTGGGCACCTCCTCTTAAATTGAAACTTTGGTTTAAGGTTCTGTTAATTAGCAACATGCCAATTCAGAGAAGAGGTAAAAAGGGATGGAACATTCCACCAAAGTGAATGGAACACACCCACCCCCAATCCTGCCTTTATAGATGTGAAAGGCACAGCCTGGCTTCAGAGGCTGTTTTCTACCCAGCAAGTGCTCTTGGCTCCTTTCTAATGAATATAAACGAGTGAAATGCCAGTTGAGACTCTGCACCCCCTCCCCCACTCTTCTCTCTCTCTCCTCCCCTCAGGGTCTCTGAGCGGACAGCAGGTCAAATAGCAGTCACAGTGGGGGAGAGGTATGCAGCCAACAGAAAATAATGAGGAAAACATTGGCTTCTCTCTTTCGCTAGTAAGGCAAAGAGAGTTGGGCAAGAGCATTGACTAAGAGGAGGAATGTTCTGCACCTTCACCAACTAGTTTCCTGTTTGGCCGGGTACATTCTGGAGGTTGTTTTTGTGGGAAAGCTCCTCTGGAATGTGTGCTGAGTTCTGCCGTCCCCACACGCAGATGGTTGATGCTGGACAATCTTGAGGCCCTGCAAGCCTTCAGGCACTCTCAAGGGGATTTCCGCCCTTCCACTTATTCTCATTTTAGTTTTCCCTGCACTCTTGCCCACCCATTGCTCCTCACCTACCCAAAGTCTCTTTTTAAAATCCCTATGTCATTCTAGCACTTTTCTGTGCCACCATCTTGTAGCCAGATGTCAAAGGGTCTGGAATAAATATAAGCCGGGGGTCTCTGTTTATTAGCCTGTAGGAGAAAAAAGTGGAGACGAAGGGCCTGAACCAGGCCACAAAGACTTTCTGTTAAAATAGCAATTTTAAATAATTTCAGGTTTTGCCCATGGGCTCGAACTTGGGGCCAAATAGAACGAAGGATTATCTCAGCTGTTGCTGCCCCTGTTCGAATCAATACAGTGTGTGGCCAGTTCTCTGTCATTTGATGTTAACCTGGACCCAAGCAGAATAGTGGCATGACCAGGCCAGGCAAAAGTCAGGTCAGGATTGGAACCAGGTATGAATCGGATCAGGAGGAATACCCAAAGGTGAACACTGAGATGACACAAGAAATCCAAAGGGAAGTCCAGAGGGCGTAGTCTAGAGGCGAGCCAAGGAGTCACAACCAGTGAGACAGTCCAATGGAGCAGGGCCTAAGTCTGGGTATGAGGCTGGAGGTGGACAGGAGGCTTCAGGGACTGATTCATGGACAGCTAGGAATGGAACAGAGGGTGTTTTTAAAGGAGATGCTACCACACATGGTCACCCAATCACCACTCATCTGAAAGTGGAGCTGGGGGATGCATACTCCCGTGAGCCATTCAGCACCCATTCATGGCCACACATGGCACCCTGAAGAGAAAGCTGGAGTACACCATGTGGAGCAAGACAAAAAAAGTGTGTGACAACAGGTGTGCCCACACATCCCCTGCCCATATAAACTGGGGTGGCCACCCATGCCATCAGACTGGTCTGCTGCTCATAGGCGTTGTGGGTGGGAAACAGCCTTTGCAAGTCACAAGAACTAGCCAGGAGTGCTGGGGAGCCCGGGTTCCCCAGCGCTCACGCCTGGGACATGACATTTCAAAGGCCAGCCTGGTGCGCTTCCCCCATGGTCCATGGCAGGGGGCTGCCACAGTAGCAACACTGGGAGCCACCCTTTAGAATCCCTCACCATGCATCTCATCTGAGCCCCTCAGTGGCCATGGACCTCCGCCCCCTCCAGCCTGGCAAGCAGGCTCAGGAACAGGTGAACGAGGCGGCTGGAAGCAGGGCTAGGAAGCAGACTGGTGACAAGGCAAAGGCCCAGACTAGCACTAGCCTAAACCTTCTGTTCCTGCTAGACTTCTTATACTGGCAGCAGCCAATGAGGAGCACAATAGGGGCCCATATGAATCCTGTTACAGTGGCTAGATGCTGTATTCTTCTACTCTGCTACTGTAGCCCAGTGGAAGAGTGGCTCAGGCTCCTGCCTTTGGAGCCAGCTGACCTACGTTCAAGACCCTTATACCTGGCTTTTGAAGCCATGCTACTATGTAAACACCTTGGTTTTCATTTAAAGCAAAGCTCTAGTTCTCATGATTGTGGAGGAAAACTGCACTAGTGCAATAGTGCAAGGTCCTTGTAGGCAGATCCAGGGTTCCACCAGCCCAGTGGAATCTTCACGGAATCTTAAGATTAGAAGGGATTTAGAGGGTCAGAAAGGGCCGTATTTTATCTGGGTCAGTCTTGGTGAAATTGGAAGGATTTGGAAGCTGTCATAAATATCCTTATGATCAGTTGGGTTTTGCAATATCCAAAGAGGAGAAGGGCGCAGGGAGCTCACGCCCCATCCCAGGCCACTGATGTAGCATTCCTACAATGGCAAAGACTGTACAACAGGGCTTGCAGCATCTGCACAGAGATTATCTTTGTACTTTTGTACAACGCATTCATTAGTGTGGGTGGGAGTGATTAGATCTAGGCTAGCAAGGCTTTTATACAGCTCCAAGTCCACTCCCAGTTCAGATATTAACATTACAGCTTTGCATTGACCAGATCTCAAAAACCAACTGCCCATGTTTGGAGTCGACCTAAGTGAGGATGTGGATTTCAAAGAGAAGCTTTGACATTTGAGAGCAGGCTCCAGGGCACCACCTTTGTGTTTTAGTTTCCCTGCTTGCCAGTGTGGGGTTTGTAAAATCCAGTCTCATAAATACTGGAGCTTTTTGGTTGTGTCTTTTGGTGTTGGGTAAGATTTTGTCCCAGTGCAGCCTCTCAAGTTCTAAGCTTTTCCATCATAAGCTGTCAGTATGTTTTGGTGGCCAAATTTCACCATATCAAGTAGGAGAATTCGCCAAGGAGCATGTTTTTGTAACTACACAGTTAAAAAGCACAGAGTCAGAAATGCATTATCATGAAGAACTAGACAATATATTCATTTTATGATTGCTCTTTTGTTTTGTGAAGTGGTCAAAGCACTGGATTGGTTGCATTGCTGTATACGTTGCGCCTCTGTTCCTGTATGGCAAGGCAATACCTATCTCCTCTAAAGGGACACAAGGTAACTATGGCCAGACAACAGAGCAGAGCAAACGTTTGAGTAGGACTTTTATCTGGTAGTACCACTACACACACTGCCCTGCAGTGATGAGCTACAGGCAAGCTCTTGCTAATTGAACTGTGTTGAGTTTACCTTAGCTGGACATAACTTTTTGAGTACTTGCCAGATATTTTGTATTAACCTCTTGGTTTTTATTAATGCTGCCCATCCTCCCCCCTGTTTTTCTCGTGACCAGGGCACTAAACTGTAATTTAAGATTTTCAGTCTCTGAGCAGGGTGCTGTGTAAGCAGATTATCCACCACCCCACCTTCCCTGGAGGCAGTTTCTCACCTGTGCACACACCTTGTCATATGCTATCACTGCACTGCAAACCGCCCTAAATAACTTTGGGATTAGGTGCTTTGAAGCAAGCTAACCAGGCCAGCCCCGAAAACCTGAAGAGCTAGTTCTCTTTATTGCCTGCCTGGAGCTGGGAATTACCGATGCCCTATAAAATTCTGCAGAGTTCAGATTTACATCTGGAGAGGTAGTTATTTAGGAGAATGTGGGCTAAACCTGTGGCTAGAAAACATTTTATTAGGAGTTTTTCAATGGAAAATGGCAACGAGGGAGTAGGGTAGAGGTCTCCAAACTAGGTCGCGCCATGCCACCTGTGGATGGGGTTGTGCTCCTGATGGATATACATGACACATCTTTGTTGTTATCTGGGGTCATGAGACTATTTTAAGTCTCAAAATGGGGTGTCACAGACAAAACGTTTGGCAACCAGCAGCAGAGGTCAACTTTACCAGCAAATGGGCTGAGTGTGTGAACAAAAGCATCTGAAAACACCAGAGGTTGTATGAGAGCAAAAGCATCTTCCCTCTCATGAGGTAAGCACTGAAAACAGGGTCCAGAGTACTCAAGAGATCAGCATTCAGAAAGCACAAATGTACAACCAGTGATTAAAACATGCCTTCTCTAACAGCCAGGACACCAAAATGTGGTATTAGAAACTGACTTCCAAGACATCAACCCATGAGCAGCACCTGAGTGACAGATTACACTCTTTGATAGGACATCCCACCCACAGCTAACTGAGTTAGAAGCTATTAAGAGCAACTAAGCAAAGCAGCTTCTAGGAGTCGGGACCCAATTTTAAACAGATTGGGCTTCTTGCATGGGAGACTGAAAGCAGGTAGGCAAAACTGGCCAGTGAAAGAGCCCATTTACAGAAACCCTGCTATGTCCAACCCAAAATTACTTGGATGGGAACCTGCCCTGTAAATTGATAAGCTGTTTGCACGAGTAAACTGGCTGCACTCCTGAATCCACTAAAGACAATAGCAAAACTCCCATTGACTTTAAGGGGTGAGGTTTGCACCAGTGAAATTAGCTCTCCTTTCTGTTGAACCATACTCCTTCATCAGATCTCAGATTTTTAAAATGATCTGGCAAACGGGTTATGTACTAAACACAATGCAGTCTATGAGTCGTTTGCATGCTATTACTGTAGTTATTTGCTATTCTTGAATTGCTGGTGGGGTTGGCCACGTAAGTCACATGATAGCGTTTCTGTTTCTTGACTGGGCAACACCCAAGTCCACAAGTACATTCCCAGGTGGACTAGTACCTCGCACAGCTCTAGTGAGAGGGCCAGTGAGTGAGGAGGGGGACTGGCAATTAACTGAATGATTTGCTTTGTCACTCTTTATGGGTTCTGTAAGAAAAAAGTGCTGAAAATAAATAGCTTCTAAGGAAGGTTAGTCTGGACTCTGAACTGGTCTGTTTGCAGCCCAGAATGGCAGCGTGATGGGCCTAACTCTGCAACTACTCACCTAAGGGGAAGGAGGGTGTCCTGTTACAGGGCCCAGTATTTCTAATGATGATGACAAGATGTCTGGTGACAGCAAAGCTAATTGAAAATACAGATTTTCACAGGAACATCTGACTGAATCTTTTCTTGTCATCAAAAACATGCTTGTGGAAATGTCCATAAAAGGGGTTGTGAATATTGGCAGAGTAAATTTTATATCATTTATTCAACTGTCTCTTCATAAGCATATGTCATTTTCTGCTAGTATGTACCTAGCTCCAAGTCTTGGATAGCTTGGGGAACCAGCACTGATTCCTGAGCTACTGAGGATGGTAATAGTTCTAATATTCACCTCCCATTCTGCTGTGCATTTCCCTTGCTAGGAAATGCTAGCATGTGACTATTTGGAGGGAGCCCATTTATTTTTCTGGACTTATGCCCGAACAGAAGGCATAATGTGCTTAAGGAAATAATGCCATGGAGGAAATAAAAGTCTCTTCTTTGTACATAAAAAGCAACTAGAAAGAAAATGTCCCGAAGGCGGAACATGGATAGAAAGCAGAGTCGGTTGCTGGACAAGACACGGAGACCATGGCCAGTTAATGGAAAGTTTGTCATCTGTCAAGCTCATTGGTGTTGAAGCACATAATGGAAGGTCATTCTTTGCAGAACATTCATAATAACCTTTTGCATACCTATAGGGCCCTCTGTCTGTAACATTCTTCAAAAGTGTTTGACCATTGGTATGATCCCTTTTGTATATATAAGGGGGAGACTGGGGCACACAGAAGTTAAGTGATGTCCCTAGGGTCACAGTGTGTGTCTATGATAAAATTCTAAACACAACTGAGGCTGCGTTCCCATCTGTGGCAGCAGTGGCGGGAAGGGCAAGGGAAGACACAGAGTCGGCAGACAGGAAAAGAGCCGGTGCGAACGGAGATCTGTCGCAGCTTCTCTCGCGCATGTCAGGGCAGGGACTGCCCCTCCCGCTGCCGCCACTACCGCCGCAGATGGGAACGCAGCCTCAGGCTTTGACTCCCAGCCCTGTGTAGGACCCTCTAGGGCAGTGATTCTCAAACTTTTTGAACCCTGCACCCCTTCCACTTGTTTGTCATAGTTGAGCCCCCTTCCCACACCACACACACCGTGCACCCTCTCTCTTCTTCTCCACCTTTCCACTTTTCTATTGATTCCCCTTCCCCTTGTTCTTCGTCTCTCCCCCTTAGTTGCCACACCATTATTTCAGAGATTCCCACTTGCTCAGTGAAAATGTGAAGCCAGATGTTTACCAGCTAGGGTCTTTCTCATGTCCCCCCCCCCTCCTGAACACCTTCTGTGCCCCCTGGGGGGGCCTGCCCCTCAGTTTGAGAACCTAGACTCTAGAGCACAGCTGGCTGCTCAGTGCCATAACAACAGTCTCCCCATGCAGACTTTGTTTTAGCTAACACACACAGGACCCTTTTGAATCCCAGTTCTGTTATTGGTCTCTGACGCACACACCATGTATCTGTTGGACCGAGTTACTTCAGAAATGCAAAGACTCTGAGGATTCTGTTATGGAAATGTTTACTTTGGGCGCTCACAATGCTTTTTATCTTGAACTTTTAATGGACATAGCTTTTGTTTGCATTTTTCTCTTGGTATGTGTTTGCTGTTCATTTTTTGCTGAGCTCGCTGTGAAATTAAGCAATCACATTGGTATTTTGAAGGGGGCAAAATCTTTACAATTCCTTTCATTACTGGATGTTAACAGGACAAAGGAAATAAATACTTGAAAGAAGATACAAGCTGTGTTTCTGTTTTACTGTGGTGCTGCTGTGGTAACTGGATACCATCTTGCAAGGTCAGAATAAGAAACTGCTAGAACAGAACAAACCCAGTGCTCAAGCCGCCGGTTGGGTTACTTATTGTAACACAATTTTCATCCCGCATGCCTAAAGACTAGAGAATAGCTTTTACCCTGTAAATCTCAGAGTGTTTCATAGACTTTCCTTGTCATGTGGTCATTAAGTTTTATAACTTTTATATTTCAAGTGAAACAATGAATGCAAATTCCTTCTACATGTCTTAATAGATTCCACTTGTTAGCGATTTTTAATATTTTGGGTTGCTCAGTAGGTAGCTAACCTTGCTTATAGGACAGTTGGGGCTCATTCACACAACATGCTATTAGAGTGCGTAGTAGGAGAAAGCTACAGTGTGTGTAGTGTGTAAAACCATTACCACTTCTCCTTGGCAATCGCTTGTTCTCTGCCATGTCTTACAAAGGGCTTGCTTGTGAGAATCTGACTCCAATGATATGATTATCCTGAAACAAGATTCAATCCCTGATGCATTATTTCCTGTTTGTCACCTACCTCTGAGTGACCATAAATGTGTGTCAAGAAGAGTCCTGGAGCATGGACTCTCTCTTCCACTCAGCTTCTGCAGCATTGCATGTAGGATATCGCAAGGGCATTCCTCCATGCATTGTGAGAAGTACCACAGCAAAACTAATTATTTTTATTATTAAGTATTTATATTGCACAAGCAATGTAACTGGTGCTTTACAGTCATCAATTATAGACAGGGCCCTGCCCCAGTGGGCTTACAATCTGAAAGAGAAGGGGAGGGGAACAGAGGGAGAGAAAGGAATACATCCATGAAGTTGCAGGTGCATGTGCTTAGCTTAGTTACAGGGGAGAAAGGGACCCTACAAAAATTGGGGAGGAGACTAGGGATGAGGCGCAAGGGTAAACCTGACGGAAGAAGTAGGTTTTCAGGAGGAACGTGAAGGTTGGAAGGGAGGGCGCAGAATGAGTAAAATAGAGAAAGGTTAGGGGTCATCAACACACAGAAGAATCTGCAGTTGTGTAAATCTGCGGTTACTGAACAAACTGATTAAGAGCATGATCCTGACTCCATTGAATCAATGGCTAAACTCAGGGCTAGCCTTAGAATTTGCAGGGCCAAGAGCAAAAATAAGATGTGCTTCCCCTATGGCCCTGCCCTCTATAGTCCCCAACCCTTTAACAATGGACAGTCTGATGTTTGCTTACAGAAACAAGGAAGTTACAAGTTTTCACCCACATGGACATGCACACGCAGGCTTTCCCATGTGCGCTTGCGCGCGCACACACACATATACACACACCAGCTCTCTCCCTTTCACGCACTTCTCGCAGGAGAGATTCAAGTTTATGCAATGGATCGGACGGCACAAGAGGGGAGCAAGGGAGTCGAGGGTGGAGGACAGGGATGAGTTGAAGACGGAGAAAGCAAAGTCTGGGCAGGTGGTAGAGACAGATGAGAGAAGGGAGAGGGAGGAAGCCAAGTCCAGAGGGTTGATGGATTGAAGGTCATGGAAAGAGCAAGAAGTTGGGGAAGCGGGAGGGGGGGAGTGGGAGACATGTAATGAAACAAGGGGATGGTCAGAGACAGGAAGGGCATCAAGGGAGAGATCTGAGAGAGAACAGGTTTTTTATAAGACTAGGTCAAGGAATTGGCCATCATGATGTGTCGGGCAGTCAGTACGCAGGCAAAGTTTGAAAGAAGAGGTCAGTGAGAGGAAGCGGGAAACATCAGGGTCAAAGGGATGTTCACATGGATATTGAAATCCCCAACAATGAGGGTGGGAATATTGTCGTTGGAAAGGAAGAAAGTAAGCCATGTGTCAAAGTCAGAGCGGAGAGGGAACTTGTGGAGTGGTAGATGACAGCGCTGAAGGGTTGTGTCAGGATTCAGCAAGGAGTAGGCTAACACTACCATCATGACCTTCAGAGTGTGGCAAGTGGGTGAAAGAGAGGTCGCCCCGAGTAGGGTTGACACCTTTGGTGATTTTTTACCTGACACTTCTATTTTGGTCTATGGGAGTTTCAGGTAAAAAAACCACCACAGGTGGCAACCCTAGCCAAGGGAGAGGGCAGCAGGTGTGGCAGTGTTACAAGGAGGAATCCAGGTTTCTGTAGGGGCAAGGAGCTGGAGGGAGAGGGAGAGATTGTGGATGAACGGTGCTTTCTGGATGGAAGAGAGGCAGTTCCAGACAGCACAAGTGAAAGGTAGCCGAGATGGAGGGGAGACTGGGGAGAAGGTGGCAGTGGAGGCAGTGTGGAGTAGAATTGGGGGCTGAGATATGGGGAGGTGGGGTTGATCTATGAACTATATCTCAACATCTACTTGAGAAGTCAGAGGCTGAGTTGTATTGCTCCAGGAAGGATCCCCAGCCAAACTACTCTAGCTATTGCTCACTACCTGATTTCCTTTTTCCCTCTCAGGGGTGGTGTATGTACACTAGAGGCACTAATATCAGCTAACAGACCCCATAACTGTGTCTTTTTCAAGACTCTCTGGCCATCTTCACTGAGCCATTCACAGAGCATGCTCCCTAAAGCCCTGCTTCCCTGTTGCCTCCATTTTCTCTGAATCCAAAATGGAGGCCCAGACTGAGAGCATTTTCATTTATAGAACACTCGGTATCCCAGGGGCATTAATTGCAAGTAAGTTTTATTCATGGGCAGACTCTTGTTTTGCAGAAGGGCACTATTACAAGCCTCTAAAAAGTTCAAACTCCCTGGACCTTTTGAGGTCTACCCCAACCCTTATGGGCAATATTGCAATAGAAAAATAGCTTTCATTCTGAGGAGGAGCTGCTACGTGCCTCCTCCAGAGCAGTCTGCAACAAACACTGCTTTCACCTCACCAGAAGGAAAGGGCTATATTTCCCTTCAGATATTGTGTCACTCTGCCTCACTGCTGGCCAAATGAATGTGTGTTGGGGGGGGGGGGGGGTCCAGACCTGGGAAAGGGAGTGGAGTAGCCACTCTTGTAAAAGAGGAGTCTGGCCTTTTGGAGGACATCAGAGAGGAGCAGCTGTGCCAAGGAGACTGCCTAGCTGAAGAGGCAGCCTCCTGCAGCAGCTCCTGTCATGAGACCCGTCAGACGGTCAGTAAGGTATGGGGTAAGGAAGAGAGGGTGAGTTCCGTGGTTTGGTACCAGCCAGGTGAAGGCAGCACCAGCAGAAAAGACCCCAGTCAGTGGCTACAGTACTGAGGAAATACCAGCATCACCCAGCCTAGATGATCACCCATTTGAGGTAACAATGAATGTTTTTACTTTTTACACACACGTTTCTCCTGGATGTTTGCTGTTACATCCTGAACTTTCTGTGTGTCTAAATCACTCACCCAGATCTTAAACATCTGGCTCTTTGAACTTCTGCATAGAACCTCTCCCAGAACTTTTGTGTGTGAAAAGTTCTCCTTGTAGACTGCTTTGCTCCAGGTGGCTGTGGTCACTTGGTTTCCGTGGCAGCCTGTCATGTCTACAGCTGTGCCTACTTTAGGCTGCCTCAGGGCAGCGTGTGTGTGAAGAATGCATCCAGGAACTGTCTCAGGACAGTGTGTGAGAGTGCAGAATGCATCCAGAACTTAGGCTGCTTTTAAACGAGGAGCGCTGAAGCGCCTCCTCAACGCCGCATTAAAGCAAAGCCGCCGGAAATGACGTTCTCCCCAGCGGCAGCGGCTGGAGACACGGGGCTTTGGAGCGGCGGCGCGTTCTTAAGCCAGATAATTGAAGTCTTAAGAACGCGCCGCTCCAAAGCCCCGTGTCTCCAGCCGCCACCGCCGGCAACGGGGAGAACGTCATTTCCGGCGGCTTTGCTTTAATGCGGCGTTGAGGAGGCGCTTCAGCGCTCCTCGTTTAAAAGCAGCCTCACTTGTGGACTTATAAACCCAGAAGGTTGAAAGACCAGCATTTTACGGTATGTGTAAAAATGCTGTGTGTGGAACTGTGTGTTCCTTAGCTACAGAGACTGAGGACAAGAACAGGAGATAAGAGGCTGCTTACTAGTGCTTAATCAAGAGGAACAGTTGTGTGTCTGTTGTAGCCTACACCCTCTCTCCTCCCATCTGTTCAGTCAAGCACAGCTATGAATTAACAGCCCCCGTTCCCAGAATGCCCATGCTTGTTAAGAGGGGCAATAACTTCCCCGTTTGCCAGGCTATGGCCCTTTTCACACAGACTGATAAAATGGGTGTTACATTTGATTATACATGTTGCAGAGCACCCATAGCGCACACCTACAGCCCTGCAACGTGTATAATAAAATGTAACATCCATTTTATCAGTGTCTGTGTGAAAAGGACCTATGATCCCTCTACTCCTGTGAGAACAGAAATGTGGCAAACAGAAGTGAGGATTATGGGGAGGGGCACCAGGAGGTCTACGGAATGCTGGAAGCTTTTTTGAGGGCTCCTTGCTCAGCACATTTATTGCACAAAAATTATAACGCAGATCACCAAACGACCATCAATCTTAAGGAATCTGCTTATTAAGCATGTCCCCCAGTGATTATTGGGGAGATTCTGATATTTCAAGACATAAAGCTGCTATGGTTGCCACCTTTGGTTGTTTTTTACCTGACACTTCCATTTTGGCCTATGGGAGTGTCTGATGAGCGTCACTCCCAGTTAGAGTGGCCAGATATGCAAATTGTAGAGAACACTTATGAGAAATACAGGTTGCAGGGCTGCATTGGAGTCACTGCAGCCCTGCAACCTGTATTTTTCATAAGTGTCCTCTAAAATCTGCATATCTGGCCACCCTACTTCCAGTGTGGGAGTGTCAGGTGAAATTTTAATGTTAACATTCATGTGGTGTAATTAAAAAAAAAAAGTCAGCTCAGGTCTGTACATACATGTCGGGTATGGAGTTTCTATATGCAGAGTGAGAAACGTTGTGCCCTTTTGTGTTTAAAAGTTACTGTTTGTTCCTTTTTAATATGATGTTAATCCAAGTATGCTAGTCAAAGTCTGACATCTTTTTGGGGGGATTTATTTTTTCTTTTATTATTTCTTGTAACCTGATATTATATAAGTTTAGTCATTATATATCTTTACAGACATGGACCTATCTGGGACTGTCCCATTACAGCTTCGGTCCGTTGTAATTCTTATGAAATTTCTATCCATCTTAAATTTATAACATTAACAAAAATAACCTATTGCGAAGTATACTTCATTCTCAATGCTATACCATTTCACTCCCACCACTTTTAAAGTCAGTATTTGTCATATTCCTTTTCTTTTGGAAAGAGTTCTGTAATGTATATTCCTTTTTCAAATTTTTGTTAAGCAAATTGTTGCTTTTGTGCCTTCAATCTTTGTCTGTTCTTGTATTAACTCCCATATATTATTCCAGACCGCGTAAAATCCCTCTAAGGGTGATTTCAGATGTGCCGGGCCTCCAGGCCCGCCACGCCGAATCACGCACGAATCACACACCCTGGAGGGAGGGAGGTGCCGCCAATGCCAACTCCTGGTGGCAGCAGGCTAGTTCGGTTGAGGCGGGTGGGGAGGGAGGGAGGGAAAGGGGGAGGTATGGGATAGGCCTGGGCGGACAGCCTATAGACTGGGGTCAGGTAAGGGCTGACGGAGGGGGGGGGG
>QEPC01006580.1:2009581-2024512 GCA_003113815.1 Sphenodon punctatus | reverse complement strand
CCCCCCCCCCCCCGAGTCTCTTGCTCTATCTCATGTTGCCCCGGATTGTGGGGTTGAATGAACAGCTATAGTTGAGGGGACCTTTAATTGTCCTCTGCAGATCCTGCCAAATTCTCTACTAGCTAGTGCTGTGGCTTTTAGGGAATTGGGGGAAAGGTGGAGGGCATTGGGTGCCAAGGCCTGCAATTTGCCCCGGCCCTCTTTGAGCCCACACTTTCTTGCTAAGGCTGGAAACTCTAATCCATCACAAACTGGCACGGAGCAATTTGATTCCCAATGTTTACCTCAACCAAACCTGGGAGGGGGGCTTATAACATCTAACCCCCTAAGTTATGGTCAGAGGGAAACGACGTTTAGTCCAGGGCTCCGGTCCCTCCTTCATCAAGAGCGGGATGGTGGGGTGCAGGGGGTAATGGGGGGACTACCTAATATTTATGTTAACAGGGATGTTCTCCCATAGAGTTTCCAAGTTCTCTGGCTCCACTGACCACTCTTTCCCCTAAGCATCAGGAGACCCATGCTTTTCACCAGTTCCACCGGGTGGAAGAATTACCCTTAGAGCTTATACCTCAAATAAAGGGACTGGATGGTAAACTTCAGAAAATCCAGCAGCAAATAGCTGGTTTAGAGGAGAGGTTTGGTGCCCCCGGTGGGGGTAGGGGAGGGTTGAACCCGTCAACTATGGACCAGGCTACTCAAACTACTTTTTCGCATGGTCCGGGCCATTCGTACCCTGCAGATCCAATGGCTGCAGATGATCGGAAGCTCAATGTCATTCCAGAGGCATTGGTTTTCACAGTTTACCCCATACATTTTGGTTTGCCTCCCCCTTGGGACTCTAAACAGTGGAGGGCCCACCATATTGCTGACATCATGGGTTGGGACTTTTTGCCTCATATTTTATGTTTCGTTCATCTTCCAGTAAAGGGCAATATAAGAAGGCTAATAATTTATTTTCGAACTTCTGTTTTAGTTGAAAGGCTTTTGTCTTACACTCGGGTTTTCTCCTCATGGGGGGTATTCATGGGTGCTCTTTACGCCAAAGGTTTTTTTTTTCCACTGCTCCAACAACCCCACCCGGATACCCAGTCCTCCCCTGGTGGGAATTTTGGCCTGATTCAGGAATTGGGGCAGAGGAAGGCCAATTTAGTAAACACAGTGGACGGTCATAGTCTTAAGGAAGTGGCCAGTGCTGAAGTTTCTGATGTTGAGATTCCCTGTGTTTCTCCAAACCCGACTTTGTCTGGTGGGCTACTTCCAATCTCCCACCACATCTTCCAATCTAAATCAAAGTCCTTTTTTTCCTCTCCTAGGGTTCCTCCAGGGGCTAATATAGGTTTGCCCCTGGTAGAGATGGGTGCTGGTGAATCTGTAGAGTTGCAACCTCCTAGCCCTATGGGAGGATCGGTATTGGAGGATTGTCCGGTGGGTTCTGGGTTTATATCCACATTTTACTCCCGTTCTCCCATCGTCCCAAGTCCGTGACTAGCCTCCCAAGCAGCCCTTACTATACGGGATTTTCCCCCTAGAAGGGCATCCATCCTAGAAGAATTAATGGCTGTGGATTTAACTTGTAGGACTGCTTTGTTAGGCCCTGTGGGTTAATAGAGAGGGTTTTAGGGTTTTGCATGACTAATCCTTTATATTTTATGATTTTAGCCAAGTGCTAACTAAGGAGTTAGTGTATGACGATTTTAGGTTGTGTATTTGTAAGTTGGGACAGACCATGACGAGGTGTCATATTTCTAGGGTTACTTGGGGTAGATACCATGGGGATGTATGTAAAGATCTAGGTCATGCTCTCCTTCCTCTTAATAATGATATTGGGCCACTCCTTTGTGGCGGTTGTATGTTTGTTTGTTTGTTTGTACCAAGCAATGACCGCTGGTCACGCTTCAATAAATGATCACCGATGTTAAACAAGAGGGGGGACAGAATAGCACCCTGCGGGACTCCACATGTGAGGACCCGGGGGGAAGACTTACACTCCCCCAAGACCACCCCGTGAGTTCTCCCGGCCAGGAACGAACGAAACCAGTCCAAGACCGTTCCGCCAATTTCGGCACGGTCCCGCAGGCAAGTCACCAACACCTCATGATCGACTGTAGCTGAAAGATCTAGCAGGACCAGTAAGGTCTGATGACCCTGGTCCAACACCAGACAGAGATCGTCAACCAAGGCCACCAAGGCTGTCTCCGTACCATACCCAGGTCGAAACCCAGACTGAGAGGGATCAAGGAAACTGGTGTGGTCCAGATGTTCCTGGCACTGCCGTGCCACAGCCTGTTCAATAACCTTCCCTAAAAAGGGAAGGTTAGAGACCGGTTGATAACTGGCAGGAGCATCAGCATCAAGAGATGGTTTTTTGAGCAGGGGTCTAACCACAGCCTCCTTTAGGCAATCAGGCACCCTGCCCTCCCGAAGGGAGGCACTAACCACCCCAGCCAGCAACGGCCGTAACGTCTCCTGGCTAGCTTTCACCAGCCAGGACGGGCATGGATCTTGCTCACAAGTAGTGGCATGAACAGATCCCAACAAGGACTCCACATCGGCAGGCGACACCATCTGAAACCGATCCCACAAAACAGGACAGGACAGGGCGGGGCATCCATAGCCCCAAGATGATCCTCTGCAATAACTGTGGTACCGAAATCGTGGCCACCATGTCAAACGCTTTCTCTGCATCTAACGAAATTATTGCCACTGGTATATTAAAGCGCTTGATATGGTGTATGATATCAACCACTTTTCGTATATTGTCAATTCCCATCCTCCCTGGGATAAATCCTGTTTGATCTGTGGAGATCACTGATGGTAAAACCTCCATTAATCTATTAGCCAATATTTTTGTAAATATCTTGGCATCTATATTTATAAGGGATATAGGGTGGTACCCACTACATACTTCCATTTTTTCCCCCAGTTTTAGGGCATAGCATTATGTTTGCTTCATAAAAGGATCTTGGCATTTCTTGTTGTTTTTTAAAAGGAATTAAACATTTTGGTTAAAATTGGTACTATCTGAGATGAAAAGACCTTATAAAATTCTGGTGGGTATCCATCTGGGCCCGCTGCTTTGTTAGTGGGTACATTTTTTATTAGTTCCTTCACTACTTCTTGTTCTAGTGATTGGTTTAAAAAGCTATTCTGCTCCCCTGATATTTGAGGTAATTTTGCTAATTTTAAGAAAGTATTAATATTCTCTTTTGTGGGTCTATTAGTCGTGTATATTTTTTCATAGAATTTTACGAAACACTGTTCCTTAACTTTACCCTTTAGCATTTTTGACTTTAGGGATTCTCTTATAAATGGTATATTTGTTTTTTGCCTTTTCTTTTTAGTTAGCCACGCTAAGACTTTATCTGCTTTATTTGCTTTTTCATAATAAAAGGCTTTTGTATATCTTGGTTTGTTGATGACTGACTCATGGTATTTTCGGACATTACGATCCCACGCTCAACCACCGTGAATACCCACATGGTGAGCAAGGGACCGTAATGTCTGTTGGCCCAACAGGTGATTCCCGCCAGATGTTCACCCCCATGAATCACGGGCAGGAATCTCATTGACCACGCAAACGGCCCTCCTGCCCGGACCATGGCCGTTTGCATGGTCAATGAGATTCCCGTCCGTTATTAACGGGATCGTCACATCTGTTCCCTGACCACGGCCTGGAATCAGCGGCCGTGCCCGCTGCTGATTCTGGGCCGTGGTCAATGCCCCGGGGGGGCACTTTGGCCGTGGCACCCGCCCGTCTCCCAGGGGGCGGGTGGCCTAGGGAGCGTGGGAGGGGCCTGTGCGGCCGCACGTTGGCTGCGGAACCCCGCCCCTTCCCCCGATTCCCCGCCGGGATCAGCCAGCACGTCTGTTGTCCGTGCCGTTTTGATCCTGGTGGGGGATCAATTGGTGATTCCATGATGGGGCCAATACTGGCCCCATCACGTCTGAAAATACCCTCAGTTTCCATTAAATTTATTTGATTTTTTAAAGTAGCAATTTTTGTTGCATTAATTTTTGGTTGCTTTGCCAGTTGTTTAATTTGTAGGTATAGTTCACTAATTTGTTTCTTTTTTTCTTTTTTCAGGTAAGATCCTATAGGTATGAACTGTCCTCTAAGGACCACCTTAGCCGTTTCCTACAATGTTTCTGGGGAGGGGTCTGGTTGGTCATTATGTTGCAAAAACTCTATGATTTCCTTTTGTATTTTTTCTTGTACCCATTTGTTATTTAAATAAAGTCCAGCTTTGTTTCTTATTTTGTGGAACAATACTTGTGTTCATTTCTACCACCAGCAAATTATGGTCTGAAAATGGTATTATCTGTATATAACTTTCTCACATTTTCCCAGCAGAACTTGGCTGACCAATATATGATCTATTTTAGATGATATTCCGTGGGGGCATGAATAAAAAGTAAAATCTTGGGGTTTTGGATGGAAGTCTCTCCATATTTCTTTCCAGTTTAGATTATCTATTATTTTAACTATTTTTTCCTGCCGCTTATTTAGTTTTGTTTTTGTAAATAGGTCTAAAGGGGATAATGGGCTATTAAAGTCTCCACATATCACTAGTTTTACTTCTGCTTTTTGTACTATTTCGGTATTGTTTCTGTGAAGAAGGCTGCTGTATTATTGTTTGGGGCATATATTGTTGTTGTATTTTTTTCTTTTTCCATTTGCCCATTTATTATCAATAAACGCTCTTTCTCATCTTTAGTTATATGTTGTATCTCAAAGTTTATTGTTTTTAATATTCCTATTATTACTCCAGCCTTCTTTTTTTCCCCCATTTGAGAAACAGATTAGATAGTTTTTTGTTATTAAAGCGGTAATTGTCTTCAGCAAGTGTGTTTCTTGTATTACAAAGATGTGTGGGCTGGATTGAGTGATATGTTGCCATACTCTCTTTCTTTTTATTGTGTTGTTTAACCTACAAACATTAAAGGAAATTAATTTTAAATTAGACATTTTTCTTCTTATATTCTTCTAAGCAATTGATCAACTTATATTTTCCTTTCTCTTCACCTCTAATATTCTTCTTTTTCCCCCTTCCCCTCCTTTTGCTTCTTATCTTACTTTTCCCTTTCCCTTTTTTATTTACTTTCAGCAGTGAGTCAAAATGGTATATCCTTTTCTTCCTCTTTCCTATTGTATGTTTTTCTTTACCAACAAACATTTTTCTTCTATTAGTTTACTACTATACTACTTAACAAATTTCTAACAACTTAATCACTTTAACAAAACTAACAAATATCAATACAATAAAAATAATTAAATACCAAAAAATAAAATAAAATATTATTATTTTAAAAAAGATACAGGTAAAGGGGGTCCCCCTTTGCTAGGAGAGACGTGCATTTGGGCTCCTTGCTACCTACGAGACCCTCTTATACATTAATTCCATTGTTTTGTTTTAACCCTTTACAGTTTCCTCTTTCTATAGAGGGTAATCCATCTCATCTTTCCGATCCTGCTTCTTCTTCCTCAGATCGGTTTCTTGAATTATTTCTTAGATTTTTTTCAACATAATATTCCAGTTCTGCCTCTTCATTAAAATATCTTCTTTTACCTCTATCTATAAAGGAGAATTTTGCTGGATAGAGGATTTGGGCTTTCACACCCATTTTTGTGAAGTTGTCTATTTGTTTTTTTCTAAGCTTTTCTCTTTTGAACGGTTTCATACGCTAGGTCTGGAAATATAGAGATTTTACTTCCTTCAAATTGCATAGCCCTTGTACTCCTGGCTGCTCTCAGCACTGCGTCTTTATCCTGGAAGCGGAGATAGTGTACTATAATGGCCCAGGGAGGTGCCTGTTCTTTGGGTCTTGGTCTCAAAGATCTGTGTGCCCTTTCTAGTTCAATATTGTGGAGATCTTGTTTATCTTTAAAGATAGTTTTTAAAATCTTCAATATTAGCTCTCTTGTTCCTCCAGTCTCTAGGCCCTCCAGCACTCCCATAAATCCTCAGATTGTTTCACCTTGATCTATTTTTTAAATCTTCCAGCTTTTCTTTCAACGTGCTTACAGTGTCCTCTAACTGTATTATTTTTGATCTTGGGAGTTTTCTCCTGATCACTGACTCGCTGTTCTAATAGATCAGTCCTTTTATTGAGATTCCTCCCATTTGTTCTTTTAATTCAGACAGACAAACATTAATCTTATTAATACCTTCTTTGTTAGCAGACAGATCCTCTTTTATTGATTTAAACATGTCCATGACCTGTTGAAATGAGTCCAGATCCCTCAGCTCCTCTCCCTGTGCATCGTTCGCCATCTTGTGCAGCCCGATCTTTGTTCTTCTGGTGCTGTGACCGGGGGGGGGGGGGGGGGGGGGGGGGGGCGGGGGATAATATTTATCAGTTGTTGTTTCTGGTTCTTTTTTCTTGCCTTTGCTCATTCCTCATTCACTTTTTAAGTTTTTTAGGATTTTCTGTTGCTTTTGGGCTCAGATACTTGATTTTAGAAGCGGGCTCGCAGGAGCTTCAGCCATGCACGTCCTATTGCTCGCGCATGCCCAGTCAGCCCTCCAAAGTCTGACATCTTAAATAAAGTTTACTCACCCCTGGTTGAATGGGTAAGAGTTTATTGTAAGCACTCAGTTATGTTTGAATATTTTTTATGATAAGTTCTTGGCAAGTCTGTTAGACACTGGTGAGGTAGAATGTCTAGTAAACACTTCTTTATATGCAACTAAGGGTGTTGAACATGGTAAACGTGGCAACTTGAAAGTGTGGTGAATCCATGGGTAGGCCACACTTCTGTCACTCCTGTAGGCAGTGGTGAAAGCAGTTTAAACAGACAGATCCACAGGTGGGTCTAGCGGGCGGGGGAGCAGCTGCCACCCATTCCACTGTTCTGTTCTGCCCCGGGAAGCCCATCTCATGGACAAAACCCCAGTACTCCGGGCCTGCAGCAGCAGGATTGTGCCCCCGGAGGAAGCCACCGCTGCTGCCACTCATCTGTTGGAACGTGGTGGGTGCTGTTGCACAACCCAGCTTGCTCACCCATCAGCTGTTGAAGGGGACCCTCAGGAGGAGAAGGAGCAGCCCTGGTGTCCCCTGGCTGCATCACTACGCTGGTCTATCAACACATCTTCCTACACAAGAACATTATTTTTTTTTTAAAAAGGACTGAGTTGGCAGTGTCTATTTTTCCTCTTATCATGAAAAGCCAAAAACAAGGATATTTGTATATCTGAGTCAGGCAGGTGCATAATAGTTTCAGGAAAATGGCACAGAATCAGTTACATTGGTAAACATATATGGTCCTAATTAGTTGGAGAAAAACTTTTTCTCAGAAGTACTTGATATGGCAGCAGAATCATCAGATAATCCAATAATATGCAGCAGGGATGGTGGATTTTAATTGTTTTATATCTGGGCGAAATGTTTGTCTTCCACCAAATAAAAATAAGCCATCAGCAAGTCCTGTGGAACTAACTAAAGTTAGGCTAGAATTGGAGGTGTGTGATGTGCGGAGGCATCAAGAAACCATCTCTTGACATTGATGCTCCTGCCCGTTATCGGCCGGTCTCTAACCTCCCCTTTTTAGGGAAGGTTATTGAACGGGCTGTGGCACGGCAGCTCCAAGAACATCTGAACCGCACCGGTTTCCTTGACCCCTCTCAGTCCGGGTTTCGGCCTGGGTATGGTACAGAGACTGCATTGGTGGTCTTGGTTGACAATCTCCATCTGGCGTTGGACCAGGGTCTGCTAGACCTTTCAGCTGCGTTCGACATAGTCGATCATGAGTTGTTGGTGACTTGCCTGCGGGACCGTGCCGGGATTGGCAGGACGGTCTTGGACTGGTTTTGTTCTTTCCTGTCCGGGAGAACTCACGGGGTGGTCTTGGGGGAGTGTACGTCTTCCCCCCGGGACCTCACGTGTGGAGTCCCGCAGGGTGCCATTCTGTCCCCCCTCTTGTTTAACATCTATATGCAGTTGTTAGGGGCGATCGTGAGAGGGTTTCAGGGCATGCAGTGTCATCAGTATGCTGATGACACTCAGTTCTACCACTCTTTTTCCATCTACCCAGGCCATGCAGTCTCTTTATTTTCCCAGTGTCGGTTGGCTGTGGGGGCTTGGATGAGGTCGAGCCATCTGCAGCTGAATCCTGACAAGATGGAGGTGATGTTGTTGGGTGAGGGCCTGGGGGGCCTGGGAGTGGTTGAATCTCCTCTTGTGGGCAGGGTTCGCCCTCCCATGGCCCCGCAGGTATGGAGTCTGGATGTGCTCCTTGATTCACAGCTCAGCCTGGAATCTCAGGTTGTGGCCATGGCGGCGAGTGTGTTTCAGCAGTTACATCTTGTCTGGCAGCTTCCGATGTATCTCTCAGATTCTGACCTCGCCACTGTCATCCATGCCTTCATCACCTCGAGGCTGGATTACTGCAACGCGCTCTATGTGGGGCTGCCCGAGAAGTTGGTCCGGAGGCTGCAGCTGGTGCAGAATGCCGTGTCCAGTCTCCTTACTGGGGCGGGCCGCAGGGAGCACATGACACCTGTGCTCCGGGCTTGGCACTGGCTGCCTATAAAGCACTGGGCTAGGTTCAAGGTGCTGGTTTTGACCTTCAAAGCCCTTCACGGCCTGGGCCCTGCCTATCGGCGGGATCACCTCACTCCCCATGTGCCCGTGTGACCCCTGAGATCGTCTGTGGGGGCCTTTTTGGAGGTTCCCTGGGCGAGATGGGTGACCACTGATGTGAGATCTTTTTCGATGGCTGCCTCTGTGCTGTGGAATTCATTCCCAGAGGAGGCTCGGTTGGCCCCCACCCTCCTGTTGTTTCTATGTTTGTGTAAGATCTGGCTGTTCCACCAGGCCTTTGGCAAGGGGGAGGTAGGGTGGGGGAGGTGGGGTTTGGGAGGGAGGATGAGTTTTTATTATTTGTTTTAAAATTTGTAGATTTATTTTAAAATGTTTTATTGTTGAATATTTTTTTTCTGCATGTGTTGTTTGCCGCCCCGAGCTGTCTTTGGGCAGGAGGGGTGGGATATAAGTTTTAAATAAATAAAAATAAAATAAATAAAAAGCATCCTATGGCAGGGGTGGTGGAACCTTTTCTGTTCTGGGGGCCACACTGAAAATTAGTACGAGCTCCAAGGACCACATAGAGGTTGGGGGCGGGGGCGCTTAATGGGTTTATTCATGAAAAGGAGAGCCCAGATCATGGATCTGTGCCCTACCCTTGTGGGCATCCCTCCTCTCTGCTCCATTATCCTGAGCTCAGTTTTTCAGTGCTGAGGGGTAGAGACTGGATCTGGGGGCTGGAAAGGGGCCACATAAAAACTTACAGAGGGCTGCATTTGGCACCTGGGCCTGAGGTTCCCCACCCCTGCCCAATGGAAAGATATTATACATGCTATTCTGCAGCAACAAAAAGTGGATAGTAGAATTGATGCTTTTTAATAACAGAAACTCATCCCAAAGATGTCCTCTAACATAGGTTCTGTTACCCTAACAGACCATGCACCAGTAACTCTTACTTGTGAAGTCCCAGCAAACTCTCCTAAAATTAGGACATGCAAAATGGACAATAACTTGTTAAAGGACCTCTTTTTTATCTCACAGATATCTGAGAAAATGGAAAAATACCTATCTTTTAACAGCTCTCAAGAAATAACAGCAGGTATGTTTTGGGATGCTTCCCAAGTAGTTATGAGGGGCTACTTTATTTCACTTGCTGCTATATATATAAAAAAAGATTAGCTAATATGACACAATTAGGGTTGTGAAGAAAATAGCAACATTAGAACTGGAATACAAAAGAATCCAATCTGAAGCAATACATCAACAACTGGAATATCAGAGTTCTTCTTGGAGATCCATGATTAATACTAAAACAATGCTAAACCTGTCATATAATAAGCATAGATTCCATGAATTTATTAACAAAGCTGGCAGAATTCTGTCAGTTAGTTAAACCTAGAGCAGCTAGAACACAGATTTCTGCACTTAAAAAGTCCATGGGGTAAATAACTTCTAAACATGAGGATATTTTGAAAGAATTGGAAGATAAAGCTTTTAACCTCTCAATACTGAAGGATGTCAAGGAGGACATTTGCAAATAAAATACCTTAAAGGGATACACCTCCCAGCGGTCTCTGTTGCAGGCACTCTAGAGTTGGGTAAACTAACCTTGAAGGAAAAAATAACGGTCCATTAAAAACCTAGCTAAAGAGAAAGCACTTAGTCCCCAATGGCTTCACAACTAATGTTTATCAGATATTCTTATCAATTTTAAAATAGCCCTTAAAACATGTACAAGTCATTTGAAAATAAGCAGATGCCTTCCACACTGAGACAAGCTGAAATAATATTACTTCCCAAGGCAGGCAAAGACCCTAACCTCTGTGCTTCTCATAGACCTGTCTTTTTAATTAATGCAGATGCTAAAATCCTGGTTAAAATTCCAGCAAGTGAATCAGCAAAGCCTGATACACCCCGATCAAGTAGGATTTGTACCTAATAGGAAATCATTAAATAACATGAGGAGATTATTCAGTATTCTACATTATGCAAATAGTACCAATATACCTCTGGGCTTCATTAGTGTGGATGCTGAGAAGGTCTTTGATCACGTGGAATGGGAATTCATGTTTCAGACTCTGGGGAGGTAGGGGTTGGACGATAACTTTATAGCTTGGATTAAAGTGTTATACATGAGCCCTAAAACTGGAATACAAACGGGGTCCTTTAGCTTAAGTAGGAGAACCGGACAAGGACGTTCTCTCTCCTCTTTACTTTTTGATCTCACCTCAGAGCCTTTAGTGCAGTATATCAGACAAAACTCTTAACATTTCTGGGATTCAAATAGGGCAGAAAGAACACAATGTTTTTTATATGCTGACAACCAGTTGATCTCTTTAACAAAGTTACAGAGCTCTAAACCAAATTTGCTGAACACTATTAAAGATTTTAGTAGATTATCTGGCAACAAAATTAATTAGAATAAATCAGAATTATTTCTTTGTAATGAGAAACATGCACATTTATAATTGATAGCCCTTTTAGATTAGGTTCAGGTTGGTTTATATATTTGGGGGTTAAGTTCCAGCTCAACTGCATAAAATGTTGTCCCTGAATATTACACCCCTGATGCAGTCTATGATTTCAGATCTGAATAGATGGAAAAACTTACCTTTACCAATCCTAGGTAGGATAGCAATTTATTTCACGTGTACTCTTACAGCCTTCCAAACCAATAGATTACATAAGGCTTTTTCCACATTTATTTGGAAAGGCAGAAAAGTCAGGATAGCACTAAGAACATTATGGCTGGACAAAACCCATGGAGGGGTTACCCTCCCAAACTTGAAATGGTACTGGAAATCTCAAATGGAGTGTCTTACTACCTGATGCTCTCTATGTAGTAAGTCACCATGGAAACAGAACAAGTTTGCAGGTGACATCAAGTTGGTTAACTTGTTATAAGCTAAAAAGGAGACTATCCCCTTGAGTGTCTTACAAATCCCTTGAGTGTTCTACAAGGGGGCTGTGCATGATGACTGTTTGGAAACTGAAGCTGGTGCAGAATGTGGTGGCTCACCCCCTTTTGGGGAGAGGATGCTGGGAGAAAATTACACTGGTGCTCCGAAGTCTGCACTGGCTCCCTATAGCTTTCCAGGCATAATTCAACGTATGGTCTGGGCCCCACATATCTGAGAGACGACTTGTCCTTCCATGCCCCATCACGACCCCTGCAATCATCCAGGAGCACCTCTCTGTGGGTACCGTCTATTAAGCTTGTTCATACGGCAAGAGCTCACAAGGAGGCATTCTCGTTTGCTGCCCTGAAGTTATGGAAGTCCTTTCCACAGTGGTTCGCTTGAACCGAGCCTAAGCATCTTCCAGAGGCAGTGTAAGACTTTCTTGTTTGAAAAGGCATTTGGCGGGAGGGGATAGGGATTGGGGTGGTTTTGGGGGCAGGGAATGATGCCACCCCCTCCACCCACCCCCGGTGAGGGGAGGTGGTATGAACAGTGGTTGGGAACAGGGTTGTGTGGGATGAGGTGGAAGGGTTGAGAAGAGGGTTATTGGGAGAGGTTTAGGGTTTCTTTTTAATGGTTTTAATATGTTGATACATATATATCTATATCAATGTACCGGTTTCTATTGGTGCCTGTATTTTTAATATTTCTGTAAGCTGCCCTGAGTCTTAGAGGGAAGGGCAGGATAAAATTTTGAATAAATAAATAAATTAAATTAAATAAAAACCCAGTCATGTGTGGTCTGTTGAATATATGGAGTAATATTAAGAAAGCATATAAAATCCCCCAGACAAATTCATGGTTGACAACATTAACTGGAGATTTTAATTTCCCTATTGGGATGGGTGGCTTTCTGGCTATGGGTGGCTTATGGGCTGAATAACTATCTAGATTGGCTGAGGGAGAAAGGATTAAGTTGGTGGAAACCCTAAGAAATACAATACCTCATTTGGACAAACATTATTATTATTATTTTTTAAATCAGTCACTACACAATTATTTGCTAAATAGTAAATACAAGATTTAAAGATGGGAAGCCAATTCCCTTACATCAGATCAAGAAACTTCTCACAGAAAATGTGAAGGGTTTATTGCCACGTGTGTGTGTGTGTTGGTGTGTGCCCTGGTGCATGTGCAGTGGCGGGGAGGGTCTAGACAGGCGCACACTGGGCCTTTTTACACGAGACACACCCATGTATGTTCATGTGTGGGTGAGTCTCATGTAAAAGCTTCAGCGGGTGGGTGTGCGTGGGCACTCCCGACGAACACGCATGCACACCCACCTCCACCCATCACCCACGCATGGAGCAACTAGCAAAAATGGCAGTTGCTCCGTGCATGTTGATGGTTGGAGACTGGTGTGCGCCTGGCTACACCCTCTCCCCACCCACCACACATGCACCAGCACACACCCCGACACACACACACATCCACATGGGTCACGTAAAAAGAGCCACCTCCCTCCACCCATCAACATGGAAGAGCAACCGCTGTTTTCGCCAGTTGTTCCATGCGTTGGTGATGGGTGGAGGTGGGTGTGCATGTGTGTTTGTTGCAAGCGTGCATGCATGCACCCACCGCAGCTTTTACACGGGACTCACCCATGCATGAACACCCAGATTTCTGGTTGTTCATGCATGGGTGCATCTCGTGTAACAAGGGCCATAGCTAATATTTCTCGATGGTCCACACATTTACAGACACCTGTTGAAGCATCAGAATAGTTAATTACATTTAATTAATTGTATACATTTTCAGTTAACAATGACCTGAGATTGACAGAGTTTCTTACTGTACGCAGAGGATTTCTTTCCCCACATGTATATAATATAATGCAGAAAAATCATACCTGACAATTGTAAGAAGTGCTCTCATGAAAGACCAGAATTATTTTTTTTTTCATTCAATGTGGAGCTTCCCAGGGAGGGATACAACAATTTTGCAAAGTTGGGAGTATAACCAGCAAACTTTACAAAATTAATTTCCAACTTAATCCTAAGGAATGCTTGCTAGGTATGTTGAAAAAGAGAAACTTGTCTATGCTAAAGAGTAAAGCTCTCTTATTCTTGCTGGTGTTGTCCAAAAAAATGTGTTTTATCCAAGTAGACCAAGGCTACTGTTCCTACAGTGCAACAACTACTCTCATGTGTAACATACTTCCTACCTGTGGAACAATTAACATTCCAGCTGAACATGGATGAAGACGCTTTTCTAGACAAATTGATAGATGTACTGTTGTTCTTGGAGAAATATGATTTTCCTTACTACCTGCATTACAGTCTAAAGGATTATATAGCACTCTATAGTATATCTGTTGTTGGATCCATCACCAGATAATGGTGTATTAGTTTGTAAATTTATGCTAGTGTCTGCTGTCTTTTGTTGTTTTGTTTGTTTTGTTGTGAAAATGTATTAAAAAATAAATTATACAAAAAGAAGTGAGAGTTATGTTTTCATATCACCTGCTAGAGCAAACAATCCCAAACTTAGGGTGGCTAGAGGGGAAATTGCAAGCCCAGCTAAAGAAGGTTGGGTCTCACAGAGAGTCGAGGGCTAGAACAGCTCACTAGGCCAAGCTTTACCCTGTGGCCTCTGACTGTCTGGAGGCCCTCTGAGCAATGAGGATAGAGTTCAAGATTAGTGTCAATGGAAATTTTGGATCGTAAAGCGGGGAGCACAAGAGGGGAAAGGAGCCCAGTGGATGAAGAGGGTGGCATAGAGGGCGTGGAGGTTCTCTTCCGTCTGCTGTAACTGGGCATCTTTACCTGCATGGGCTGCAAGCTTTGGTTTGAGGTATAAAATGGATTCAGATTCTGTTGGGTATTTTTAGATCTGTTGCCTTTTGAGTTCTTACTTATTGGTGACAGGCTTGCGTAGTCCTTCTTGGAGTGGCAGGAATGGCCCCATGGCTTAGACAGACTGTGCTAAGTCTCGTGATCTGAGACCATTGGAAGGGAACTCCATTATTACTGGCTTGCTGCTGCTGCTGTTGCTGGTATTATTTATATAGTGCCAGCAATGTGTCAGGCGCTGTACAATCATAATTAGAGATAAGCCCTGGCCCTTACCCCTTTTGGCCACATTCTGACGAACAGATACTTTGCTGTCATTAAGACGTAAAGCACTTTTACTCCTGCATTGTTCACATGCCAGGAGATCAAAACTGAAGTTATTCAGGAGTCAGAAGAGAAGTATGTACTCTTGAAAAATGAGGAATACATACTCCCTTCATTTTGAAGTAGCTGTAGTGTGAACCCTATCAGTGTTTGGGTAACTGTGTTTCGTCATGTCCATTAAGGTATCTACATCAGTTTGCAGCTGCAGTGAGACCGGTACCGAAGTAGAGTAGGTAGTTTGATTTAACACTGTTTGTCAGATGGTTCACGTGTGTGTGTGTGTGTGTGTGTGTGTGTGTGTGTGTGTGTGTGTGTGTGTGTGTGTGTGTGTG